>JAECMU010028513.1:2176-23672 GCA_016106625.1 Dracogyra subfuscus | reverse complement strand
TGTGTAAAAAACAGGGGTGCGGGTTATACAAGGGTGCGTTATATACTCCGCAAAATACGGTAATAGCGGCCTAGCAAAAGAATGGGAACAGCCAAGTCATGACTGTTTCTGTTGGATGCTCGATTCCACATCTATAGAAAATTGATACAGGTAGGTTTATCATTAATAATGCCAGAATCACTTATTAATTACTGCTAAATATAAATTTATATTAGTATGTTTGTTTGTTTGTTTGTTTGTTTAATGACGCACTCAACACATTATAATTACGGTTATATCGGCATCGGACATATGGTTATGTCGAGAAAAACCCCAGTGGTTAGCTGACGGGGATCGATCCTAGACCGACCACGCATCAGGTGGGCACTGTACCACTGGGCCATGCTGCCTGCTTTATGTTAGTATTATTCAAACATATTCCATTTGATTGCAAATTTCACTTATTCTGAGATTGCGGCATTGCAATAGACTGGAAATGATATAAGTTTTGTCAAAGTTTGTTACAATGTTATTTATGAAATGCATTTAAGTGGGATACTAAATTCTCTGGTGGGATACCAGATTCTGCCACAAATTTTTAATCCTGAACACTGGCTTTCAAAACAATATATGACCATACAGACCAAATCTGATCATCACAAAAGGTTAATGTGATCAGAATGAGACAAATGATTAATGCCATGTTACAGACATCTATGTGAAAACCACAACAAGGACAAGGATACTCAACCATAGCCTGGACACCATTCTTCTTGAAAATAACAATTCTCAGAACCTGACCATATGCAACAGTAATAGTGTGCATAACATCCTGAAAATAAAAATATCTTTGTAAAAAAGATTCCAGTTTCAAAATGTAATTAAAAAATTATTAGTTTCAAAAACTTATTTTAATCATATTACACATTCAGTGTTTCAAACAGTTACAAAAAGACCCCTAAAACACAACTGAAGGATTAGCCAAAATAAGCAGTTTTGCTAATTCAGTAACAATATCCAATCCCAACTTTTAGCTTATTTAACTAAATCTCATCTTGTAAAAGACATGAACATCATTTAAAAGTTTTGACTCGTCGTGATTAACATATTTTACCAGAAAAACAATCTTTGACAAAATAGGCAAGTACTGATGGATCCCAATCATACAATGAAATAGATACATAACTGAAGATATATTACAGAGAGATCTATACTTTTATAGACTGATAATTAACTTACAACTGTTATGGGGTACTGTGGGTTTAGGATCGTGAATAAAAGAATATGATTTGCAGGCCTCATATCTTCTGGATCTCTACAAAATAAATAATTCATATAAAATAATAAAATATATATATTACATATTATATCCTTACAATATCAGAACAAATAATTTAACAAAGAAACACTTGAGTAAACAATTAATAATTACTCTGGTATGTAGTTGGTACATACATGTTATGGGCTGGACAAAAGTACTAAATTTATTAAAATATTAAACATTTGTTTCAATTAATTGTTAACAAACAAATGGCTACATATATCTTTTAATTATTAATATTGTAGATATGAATGTACCTTAGCTTCTGTGTTGTAGATAGTTCAAGACTTAAAAATACAAAATGATTGCATGTTCCAACCATTGGGGGGAGGGGGTGAACAAAAGGTAACAAAAAAACTAATCAAGTTAACAAGATTATATACCCTGGTCTTTGAATCTTCTGACTTGTAGAGTAATTGAAAAAGGCTGGCTGGCCTGCAACATATATTGAATTTGTCTGGAAAGAGAAAAAAAAAAAAAATATATATATATATATATATATATATATAAAAATACATACAATGTCTTTTAGTTAAATAAAACAAGTACATAATACGAAACTCAGGACAAAGATGTAGATTAGATTCCATTAATTTATTTTAATATAAACACAGAAGATGCAACTGTCAATTACTTAATTCGAAACTAAATAGTTAAAAATGAATAAACAGATATTAATGTAGATCAGAATATCTGTATGAGACAATTTTCACAAATTTGAATGAAGAAGAATATTAATGTAATTATGCGAACAGGTTCTTCAGAAAGTAAACACGGTTTTCAACTATTAAAATCAATAAACATTCAAATACATACAGCTATAATAACATATTTTTACCTGGCAGTAATTAACACAGTTCCTGGCACCGCTAAGATCCTGTTAAAGACAAAAGACAATGTGAAAGTTACAAATCAAAAAATCACAGAGCTCTAAAACTTTACTGAACACAATTTACATGGATATTAAAGTAAAATTCATGTTACCAGAAACACAAAAAAGATATAACCCTGATATACAAGTGTCTCAAAAGACGTTTCCTAATATCTACAACACATTGAATAAACCTAATTTTATAAACAAAACTGGTACAAAACAAGAAATCATTATTCATATACAGTGTCATTCATTGCTGCATCCATTAAAAAGTAATGTATTACATGTTAATTTTAAGAACTTAAGTTTCTTTGCCCTTTGATTTACAGTTTGTGACAAATGTATCCAACTGCAAAAACATATCATTGCACCAAAGTAATGATTATTTAAAAAAATTATTTTAAAATTAAAACCAAATTTAACACACATAGTTGCAACTATAACCAAATTCCATAGGTCTAGAGTTTATGCGAAAACCTAACCTTCAAGCTAAACGTAAAAGTTCTAAGAGTACTACTAAAGCAATACATGTGATCTACTGTGCGCAAAAAAAAAAAAAGAGGGTTAAATCATCATGAAAGTCAAAGTTGTTCTGTAAGAGTACATGATAAAGCTATACACATAATTCCAGTTTAGTATCTTAAGACACTGCCATTAAAAAGTCATAGAAACTGTATTTAACCACTTACCTCAAACTCGATAAGTGCTTGTCGCTTGCGGGGCATCATAATGACATCTCTGTAAAAAAACATCAAAAATTGTTATATGCAAAATGACAGTCAAGCAATTTGCATACTAATACTTAAGACAATGTACTAAGCTAAACCACATAATAGGAAAATAATAAAAATTTAACTATATGAAAAGTTCAGTATAATTAGAACTAAAAGCTTTGTATACCTTTTAATATCAATTTTATGCCAATACTCAAATTTGCTCATGTACAACCTGCTGGTTTGTCTAAGAAAAACAGGTATACATAAGATTAAAGTTGTTTTAAACAGCAAACCACTTAAAAGTCCACAGTTTCCAAACCAACATTAATGTAAATTAGTTAAGAATTAGTTTAATTATCCACAAATTAAATTAAAATAAATTTAGCATTTTTTAAACAGAGAACACAAAGTTTGCCTGCAAAGATTGTTTAACTGTAATTGGGCAAATGTTATGTTTGACCAAATGCATTGTAGGAGACACTTGTGCTCATCAAAGTTTAATTTATAATGATAAGGCAACTTAAAATTATAATCAAGACACATCAAAGAAAACCTGGCCAAATGGATGGGATGGGCACAATACATTATGCGAACCATTGTCCATTTTTTTTCAACTTTAAATTCACGGCCTGTTACATAGTGAATTATAGTGAATCAGAATGAATTTTGGTTCAGCCAATTTTTACATATGCACAATATTTCATTGAAAACTTAAAATGTGGTTAATTTAAGGTATATTGTATTAGCCAAAGACAAAATATTGTAGCCACTTTGTACAAAGATTAGCAATTGGCTAATTTGGCCATGTGCAGGGCGAGTCCTGATCACGTTTTGAAAGTTACTTTACCCAGTATCAAAGAAGCTATTTCAAAGGAATAATTTGCAATAAAATATTTCTATTCTTTATTTGGCTTAACCTTACAGTATCCGCTACATCACAAACTATCTGTCCACAATACATAGTAAAAATTGCATTAATAACACTATCAGGTAATAATTAAAGCCAATGTATGGAAATTTTAGTCCCAAAAGAAACTTTATAGCAAACTATGAACTGCTATTAATATCATGGGAAAATCCCATATCGTTTAGTATCAGCAGACTGTTTCAGACTTGTGCTATTCTAGCTTTACATCATTAATATTGATGTACCTGAAAAATATGCAAAATAATAGCAATGTTTTGAAAAAAAGTTACAAAATATACCTGACAGTTCCAAAATTCTGTACAGCTTCCACAAGGTCACCTTCAATGGCATGTTCAGAAAGACTTCGAACATGGATTACAGGTGATGGCGACGGCTTGTGTGGGTCATCAAATTTATCCTGCTTGAAAAAATAAACAAAGTAACATTTATATAATAGTATAAACAAGAGAATAAACAAGAGAATAAACTTACTTACCCTAAAATCTTGGAAATTAATAAATATATTTATTTATTTATTTAGAGTTATAAATGATAGTAAGAGAACTGCTTTTTTCAATTTGTCAAGGGTATGAATGGAAGTGTCCAATTTCAAAATATTTCAAATCCATAACCACCTAGTAGAAGTACTAACGGTCTGTTTTGTTTTTATTATGTACACTGAAATCATTTTTTGTTAGAAAGCCTGAATAGAGATGAGCTCAAAGAAGGTATTAGAAGTAAGTCAGGATAGTAAATTTGTTGTATATTATACAGAATATATTGAAAAATAAATTGCTATTGATTTAATAGCTATAATTTACCAATTTCTAGTAGTCAAATTTAAGACTACAATCTCTAGAATATATTTAGTATTTATTATTTAATTCAAGATAAGATTTAGTCTTCAGTTTACATTTGCTAGCATATCCTAATAATCAACTGGTCAAAATGGGGGCGAACTGACTTAGGGGAACAACATCCAAGACGTCCACCTAAACCTAACAAATATTAGTTTTAATTTGTCAGTGGGGTGTATGAATAAGCAGCGTTTCCCTTAGGGGTCGGAAGAACTTTTGTTTTTAATTCTAGAAGGACTGGGTTTTACTTTTAGATAATTAGTTAGATAACAGATAATACATATTACAATCAGTAATTCAGTACTTACTTTTATACTTCTTTTTCAAATTATTGTTTTGACATTATGCAAACATTTAATAATAATAAACATTATTATTAAAATCTATTTTAAAATAATATAAGTGTACATGACTCCCTCATGTATCCACAATGCATCTAAAAACTAGAAATCTTCGCCCACTTTGAGGGCTCAGTTAACGTCAAACCCTGAATAACTGTTGCTAACACTGAATAAGGTAGGGGATGTATTATCTCACCGAACATGTGCACTCAGTTTAACAGAAGCACTAACTGCTAATCAACATCACTACTAAGCTCTTTGAAATTGGCCAATTCACTTCCTGTCATGAAATAATGTCAGTTATTGAAAAAGGCTGGTGGTTTCAATGGTCAGCAGAATAAAAGCAATGTTGAAGATCATTTAGCAAATAGTATGTCAAGTTTTGTTAAGCACAGTCAACAAACAAATGGATCAACATTCAAATATTCTGCAATTGGAAGTGGAATACTAGCTTAACACTCCAAGACTTGTTTGTTATGTAATGCCACAGAAAAAAAAAAATCATTATCACAGAAAGATTTCTGCCCGCTCCCTCTTCTTTGGGGTATTGGATTAGACTACAAATGACGTAGTGTTGTGGTCTGGATTCGAACTCCAAACTTTAAGGACTGTAGTCGAGCACCGTAACCATTCGCTCAGGCAGTCACAGTAGATCAACAAGTGAGACTGTATTTTAATATGAGAAAGGCCAATAAGATTGATTTTCAAGTGGTCCTGCTGACGACACACAGACGGGTCCAGACGACATTCACATCAACAGTGGGGGCGAACTGGTACCTTTGTGGGGGCAAATAGACCTGAAGGTGAAACGTCTATGGTACCCAAACCTTTAGTCCCATAATGCCCCCATGTGTTTTCTGTACTATATTTCTACCAAAAGCACCAACAATACCACCCTTGTAGAGGGTTATAGTTAAAAAGGAACTGTGCCAAAATGGAACCAAATTGGACAAAACGGAAACTGCGTTGGCTAAAACGGCACCGAAATTTATGGCTAAAACGGAACCTACGATGGCTAAAACAGCACCATAATTGAATTTTATTTGAAGAATAGTAAATAAGACAAAACAACTCAACAAAATGAAGAAACGTTATTTAGTAAAAGAAAAAATAAATGTTTTAGTGTCACTTAAAATTGATAGTTGCAAACAATCTTCAGGTCAGGTAAATTTATTTACGTGCTTCCATCCGATAACTGTTCAAGCACGCTCCCATTGGGAGCCGCTTCCGACAATAGCCAGATGCCAGTCTTGCTGAGGAGAGCTCTTGTGAACTTTTATTTTCTCAATAAAATAAGACAAAACAAAGTGACCACCGGAAATTGGAAGAAAATGTGAGCTGTGTATGCATTTCGTAATTTTTACACATTCAATAAAGACAACACTTTTCCTTGTTGTTGTATTGTTCCTGTATTGTTGTTGTTCTTGTTGTAATTAACCCTACCATACAGATCCGTATCAATGCTTACTACTACAAAAACTAGTCTGTTTGACTAACAGTATTAGTTGGGGATGCGGATGATTGTGCATGGAAGTACTAGACACACACAATATTTATATATGGTGCCGTTTTAGCCATGATAGGTTTTGTTTTTTTGCCAACACAAATGGTTCCGTTTTGGCACGGTTCCGTTTTAGCCTGTACCCCTTGTAGAGGAGATTTTACACAGAATAGTCAAAATGTCAAATTTTTCAAAGGATTACGAAATATAAAAATTATGTTGCTTTTATAGAACAAAATGTTTAAAAAGGTATTATATATTTAACTAACTCTAACCATACACTAATTCTAACATAATGTTAGGGGGCTGCTGGCTGATATTTCACCATATTTGGTTTAAACAAAAACATTTCCACCTATTACCTTGTTATATTGATACATGTATAAGAGAGAACCTCACCCTAACTATTTATAATAAGTATTTATAATGTCCTTTATACGTGACAGAGCCAAAGGAAAGTCCTACCCAAAATTACAGGGAGTGTCGTTTTTTTGCTATATTATTTGTACCACAAATTATTTATTTCTGAGACAATAGTTTTCTAAATTGCACACAAAAATAGTGTTTGTTTTGGGGTTTTTTTAATTATTTTTTTTATTTTTTATACTTAAAATTATGGAGGCTGGGATGGACAAACGTCACAGTCCTTCACTTCATGCCACTGCCAGCCATATGTTTTTGTAACAAAACACTGCCATCTTTTATCAACATATACAGGAATAGTGTATTTTATTTATTTCAGAAAACTTCTATCTGAAATCTTTAAGTTTTAGCTGGTTAAATAGTACTAGCCACGTGCATTAGCCTTTAGACTGGCTTTTTAAGAAAAGAAAAAAAGAAATCCTAAAACTGGGAACCAGTCTTCCACAGCAATTTATTACAGAAAAGGAAAATAGCAATAAAATAACTATTAAAAATGTTTTTCACCTAGCAAATTATCGATACAAATAGAAGACAAAGTTTGTCATGACAAGTCAACAATAAATAGCATTACCCTTGCTCCAATTCCGTGCATACCGTCGTCAGTTCTTTGTCTCTTGGAAAGATGACCGTCATACGCCATTTTCTTTCTTTGCACGATAGAGTGCGCATGCTTAGAACTTGTCGGTAACACTCGGATAATTCCGTAACACAAAATTTGCACAAATTGTAAGGTTATTAAAGGCACAAGTCCTGATCCCAATTTAACATTGTGAACGTCTTTCTTTTATTAACTAAATGCTGACATGCATTATATTATTAATTTTATGCATTACCTGCACATTTCTTGTGAATTATGGTGAATTAAAATCAAAACTAACTTGTCCGTCCAGTCATTGGTCAACTCGCCCCAAAATGTTAAGTCAAAAGTTATCAACTCGCCCACTGTTTGGTCAACTCGCCACAGCGGTCAGTCAAATCGCCCAATCTCACTTGATTGTCCATAATTGTAACGATATAATTAAAAACTGTATTTATTAAACTTACAGTAAAACAACGCTATTACAACGTTCAACATTACTACGCCAGTTACTCCAAGCGAAGTTTCTTTCTGTTGTTTTGTTTTAATATAAGTAAATAATAAAAGTATATAACTGCATTTTATTCTCCCAACTATATTTTATTATCCCAGTTATTCTTAACTCATGAATATAATTGCTAATGTTTAGTATATTAATTGGCATCTACAAACGTAAGGAATTATAATGAATTGTCAAGTCTACTTAGATGTTTATTGTTATTGTTTGTTTTGTTGTGTGGTTTGTTTGTTTGGTTGTTTGTTTTTTGTTTGTTTTTTGTTGGTGTTTTTTTTTTAGTGTGTTGTGTTTGGTTTGAAGTTTTGTAATTTTGTTGTTGCTTGGGTTTTGTTTTGTTTGTTTGTTGTATTATTATTATTATTATTATTATTTATTTATTTATTTATTTATTTATTTATTTATTAATAGTATATTTCTCATTATCGACATATATGAGTCAGAAGCGGGGGTTTGGTTGGGGATGTGCCAGAAGCGAGCGGACACTGCTGACCATATTCCTTTTTTTATTGAAACTTATTTAATTTAATTTTAAAAACAAATGGATTGGAAGGAAGGAAATGTTTTATGACAATCTGATTAAAATTAGTTCTACTGGTATATAACGGGGGGGGGGGGGAGTGCAGTAATAAACTCTGGATTGTATACTGGTATAAACATATTTTATGGCTATACCATCACGTGTCGAATGAAAAGTATTTTGGACATGCGCTTCAACGGGCTGCTATTAGATCCATGTGTAATAGTGGAGCTAATTTTAATTAGATTGTATATGCACCATCGATTCCACAGTCGGGACTTACAAATGGATTGGATACAAGTTTTCCAGTTTACAAAACCCTCTCCATAATACATGTACGTACATGTATATATTTAGCGTCGACAATATAATTATATTTACATATTTGCAGCCTCAACCCCTGCAATTTCCCACGGCAATCAGAAATTGGACACCTACCTGTACTTATTTATTTCACTGAAATATAAAATTCAGCATCTGCCTTTAAGAAACATGAATCGGAATAGTTCGTAACACTCTGCATGTCGTTACGAAAAAAGGCGAAGTTTATAAGCCTATTTTTGCTCAGGTTCAAGGCCAATAGTTCACTTAAACTAGTATAAGTACACAGTCGGGTTTTTTTCCCTTTCTTTCTTTCTTATCATGGCTAGTGTCACTACGGAGAAATTTGGTAAAACGCAAGGTGGTCAACATGTTACGAGGTATAAATGTTTGCATGCAGTTTTTCTGATTAGTTTCTTACTGTTTATGCCCAAAGTCAATATCAAGACAAAGAGGCCTTGTAAGGGATAGCCAAACTGAATTTACCAAAAAACCCTTATTAGGTTGTACTATACCAAATAAAAACCTATAAGCGACCATGTTAACGTTTGTGTTTAAAAAACCTATATGCAATATATTAATTAAATTATGACCCATAAGTGCCAATATCAGTACTACAACCCTAGTTCACCAATATAAACCTCGTATGCAAGCGTCGAGGTTTACATTGTCAACCGATTCCGCCATTAGCACTTCTGGACAACGGTTCCGAGGAATTTTGCTCGGAACAAAATTGCGGTCAAAATAACGATTACCATCACATTTTTACACCCTAATCGTATATTGTGATCCATTTCGAGCTCACTGAGACCAAACAATACTTGCTTTAAAATAATCTTCACTTTGAATTAAAGGAAAAAAGTCCCGACGATTTCAGCTGGCACGCATGGCGACGTTCTAAACACCGGACTTTTTTCCTTTAATTCAGAGTGACGATTGTTTCAAAGTAAGTATTTTTTGGTCTCAGTGAGCTCGAAATAGATCACAATATACTATTAGGGTGTAAAAATGTGATGGTAATAATTATGTTGACTGCAATTTCATTCCGAGCAAAATTCCTCGGAACCGTTTTGCTAATGGCGGAATCGGTTGACAATGTAAACCTCGACGCTTGCATACGAGGTTTACATTGGTGAACTACTACAACCCCTACATCAAAGTATTAACTGAAGAAAGTGGTACCTTTAATGGCTCATTTTTAATAAGCGGGCAGCATAGCCCAGTGGTACAGTGCCCGCCTGATGCGCGGTAGGTCTAGGATCGATCCCCGTCAGCTAACCACTGGGTATTTTTTCTAGACATAACCATATGCAGGGTGAAAACCCACATTAAGGTTGCCCGCCTGGCGACCGATTTTTTCTTCTTCTTTTAATTAATATAAGTAAAAGTACAGCTATGTAGCCTACTTTGCACCATAAAAAAGTGTAGGTCTGCTTTTACATATCAACATATGCCCAATATAAGAATAGGTGTAAGGTAAGTTAATAAGTCGCATGTAAATATGGGCACAAATTCATGTCGACAAGATTCAGCCCTGGTTATGTGTACACGTCATAGATCGTATCCACTGAACATTATATTTTAGGTGGGTTTTTTTCAATTGTTATTATTTCATTGAGATGGGGTGGGGAAGGAAGGGGTTGTGTCGGTTATACCAGTGCTCAGCGTTTTATTTAAATAGTGGGTTGGTTGAGTGTAGGACAATATTCAAAACAAATGTTTTCTCTTATAATCTACTGCAATATTGTTGCTTTTTTTTTAGAAAATGTTATTTGGGCAAGAGAAAATAGATCTGGGCAAGTGAAAATGCTGTCCCCACTTGCCCGGATGGCAACTAAAAAAAAAAGTTAAGTGCAGACACTGATATATGTCCGACGCCGATATAACCGTACGTATAATGTGTTGAGTGCGTCGTTAAACAAAACAAAACAAAACATTCTTGATATTTTGTTTGTTTTGTTTAACAACACCACTAGAGCACATTGATTTATTTATTATCAGCTAGTGATTATCAAACAGAGAAAAGAAACTGTTTAACAACATTTCTGCATATTTTTTCAACTTTGACTATTTAGTGTCAAACAAACAGACAGACAGACAGACAGAAAGAAATGCAATTTATTCAGTATACAGTACAATACAGTCAGAACATGTTACCATTTTTGTGCATCTTTTTACAGATAATATTTCCCCAGTATACTATAGGTATATATTTCAATATTTAAGTATCTCTAATTTGTTTGCATATTATAAAGATAACATATGGTTTGCAACTTGGTCTAGGTAGTGAATACATCAGCTGTTGTCATGTAGGCTATTGTAGAATTCTTATCAAAAAGCAGAAACAGATGTTAAATATTCACAGATATTAGATAATGTTTTTGTTTTTTTAATAGATTATTACCCTGTAATTTCCTATGTGAATGAGTACGGGTCTAGCTAAAATGATTAATTTCAGGTATGTTTTCACAAATAAGAACAACTTGGTTGTGAAGATTATGGACTATGGTGGAACAATAACCGATATTCTGGTGCCAGACAAGGCAGGGAATGTGACTGATATCTGCCCTGGCTTTGACAGTCTTCAAGGTATATCTAATCTGGAAATTTAAACATTGTTTTTAAACAAATATATTCAATATTTGGCTATCAAATTTTAATTTGTGCAGTTTTAGGCAGGTTAATACTAACAATTAATTGGAGCACTAAGGCAAAATTGGTTTCAAATGTCAAGATAAAAACATTCGTAAATTGTTTTGTCAAACTGTCAATTCTATCCTAATTTTTAATCAGGAAATATTATTCACAATTAATAAATACATATACACAATATGGGATGTATTGAAAGGGCATGGTGGAAACCAGGAACTGTGGTATGTTTACTGTCTTTTAAATTTTGGGGGAACAACAGCAAACTTGTAAATAGGACAATTGTGCCATTTGCCATTGGTGTTGTGCTAAAATTTGAATAAATTAAAGGAGATTTAAATTAAAATATCATTGATCATATTGCTCTATTTTTATAGGATATGAAGAAAATCCTATATACATGGGTGCTATCATTGGTCGTTTTGCTGATCGTATTGCTAATGGTACTTTCACATTGGATGGTGTTAAATACCAGCTCAATTGCCTTGACTTGAATGAGTCAGGACATTTTCTTCATGGTGGAAAGAAAGGCTTTGACAAGGTCAGGCAATAGTACTGCTGTAATTGTTTTATGTTAGAGAGCTATCCTAAGTTTGAATTCACTGATTTGTTATAACTTATTCCAGTTGCCGATGGTTCAGTCACTAGCCATTGGCTTTAAAATGTATATTTAAAAATGACAGAAAAAAAAAAGAAAGAATTTGTAGCTTTAACTGAAGTTGAGTTTGGTGGGGGATTTTGTGAGTTTGCTAGGTTAATTTTTAATTTTAAATACTATTATTTCTTAGTTTGTGTTATGGGGGTAAACAAAAAATATATAGTACATTTCTTTTTCAAAATAAAAACAAGCGCAATATTAACATCTTGTGGTGGTGGAAGTGGATAATACACTTCTCCCTCCTTATCACCATCATATATCATTTCAATAGATGAAAAATCTAAAATTGATTCCCTGGCAAGTGCCTTTTTTAATAGTTGTACCATGCTTTGCTTGAATTCCCATTGATAAATGTGTGGTAAATCTTTATAACTGCACACTTTTTAAATCACACCTCTTAACAAGCCAATTTTACTTTTTTATTTCATCATGTAACTTCACTTTGGAGTCATGGTACAAGTTAGTTACTGCATAAACTTACTTGTGTTATGCATTATTATTTGCAAATATTTAATGTTTTGATTGACAGCGGATAGAACCTCGTTTTGTGCTTTCAGGACTACAGGCTGTCAATCAAAATGTTGAAATTCATATACAATGAAACCCCTCTAAACCAAACACCCACAGGACCAAGTAAAACATCTGGTATTAAGGATTATCTGGTTTAGAGAGGTTCTGTTCTGTAGCAATATTTAAAAAAGGGAGCAGAATAATTGTCAGTTTTTGAGGTCTCATTTTGAAAGGTTTCACTGTATGACCATGTATACCACTCATAAATGTATGCTGTAATTTTAACATGCCTGTTCTCCCAAGTACAATACGGGATCCATGGAAGGTAATAAACATGAGATATTCGTGTGTTTATAGATGGTGTGGACATCACACCTGGAAGGCAGTAAGCTGGTTTTGAAGTATGTCAGTGCTGATGGTGAGGAAGGGTTTCCAGGAGAACTGACGACCATCGTCACATACGAACTGACGGATGACAATGAACTCAACCTTACCTACACAGCAACAACAACAAAAGCGACGCCACTGAATCTGACCAACCATGTGTATTTCAGTATGGCAGGGCATGTGAGTTTGATTTAGGGGTTTATAGTGGGGCTGGAAAATGTATTGAAAAAAGCCCTTGAGCAGGAAGGGGTTTCAACCCTCAAAACCTACCTTCTTCACCCGTGTCTGAAAATACAGTTATATTTTAATGGCATTGACCCTATAGTTACATGTATTAAAAAGTATATACATAAAATTATTCGTAAGCAGTTAATTTGTGTAAAAAAAAATATATTTTGTTGGAACATGGGATGATAGAAAAGAGGAAATTATGGCACACAAACAAAAAAAAGTCTTCAGCCCAAATTTATGTAGCCTGGGTTTTTTTTTCAACGCAGGTCTTTAAGCATTGTAAATACATGTGTGTAAGCCATAAATAGGCTTTGTAAATTTTACCTTTAATGACATTGTAGGTGTTTGGTTGTTTTAATTTAACTGTAAATTCAGGAAATATATTTTAGGACAATGGATCATTAGATGACCACACTGCAACAGTGAATGCTGATACTTATTTGCCAATGAGTGATAGTTACATACCTACAGGTAAGAACATAATCATAAACATAATAAAAAAAATAATAATAATTTAAAAAAAAGAAAAGAAAAAAGAACATAATCATTTAATAAAGATGTTTTGGATCTTTCGTGTATCATAAAGATATATTTATTAAAAATGCATTTTAGAATCAAACAGTTCCCAAGAAAATATTGTTCAAAATAATGCGGTTTTTTAAGTGCTTATGTAATTAAATTGTCTTATTTATTTTTTTAATTTATTTGACTTGTAATTTAAAAACAGAAAAAAGTGGTATTTAACACAGGCAAATATTATTTGAATTATTAACCACTTAAGCAAAAGGCTACAAAACAACCACTACATGTAGTACTAAACCAAATAACTTCACGCTGGGTCATAGTTCAAGGTTCACCAATTTTATTTCATCTAGTACTAATGTGCGGAACTATGGTAGTCAGACGCTACCCATTATCTCCCATCCCCAATTTTCTCTGGTTCACTTTAAGTGTGAGGGGTGGTAGTATTTATATCTATGGTGTTTATGTCGATTGATACGCTGCAGGTGGGAGTTTTATCCACATATGTTACTATTGTCGTCTATGGGATTTGATTTGGTAGTGTACACCCTACAAGTAGATATACATTGTGTTTATTAGTAAAGTGCCCTGTGCCTTCAGTTAGTCCTAGATAACATAAAAAGTATTGCAAACCACAGATCTTCTACTTACTAATTCATAACTGCCTAACAACACAAGGTACTGAATCCTTTTAATATTTATTGTACATGTGTTATTTATTGAGAAAGGTAAGTACAGTAAGGTGGCTGCTGATTACAAGTTACCACATACAGAGTTTTTAAAAATGTGTTTTTGTTTTTTGTTTTACCGTATGTACTGCTAATTAATGGATGTTTGCTACTCAGTTGACTATAAATACACTTTTGACATGTCGCCTCCTATAGAAACAAAAAATGAAACTGGAATGTATTAAATTAACTATTCTCAACAAGTTTGTTTTCTTTTTTCATTTAATTATTTAATTTCTACTTCATATGGTGTATTGTTACAGTAAGTGTATTTACATATGTCAAGCATAGCTTGCTCAGATTGATACACAGTAGAGATGTCAGGACTGAATGGGTACCAGTATTCCTGAAGGTGTGAATGTTGGTTATTTGCTGCACCGTAGCGCATTGTTAAAATATCCCTTTTATATAACAGAAAGCATTTAATGTGATTGCTTAATGCAGGTATGCTGGCCACGTTAGACAGGTGACTGCTTATTACAGGTGCATTTACATTATAAATCATTTGGGAGGGAAAAAGTGACTGCTGAATACAGGGGACAACTAGGACAGGTTTGACTGTTGCAGTTAGTCAAAAAACAGTGTATGAAGTCATTAAGACTAGCCGTTACTGTGTATTAATTTTGATGCAGTGCATCTATTTAATAATTACCGGTAAATAACGCAATAAGTCATATAAATTTGGTCTGTTTGTTAAAAACCAACACCAAGCATTATCATGAAAGTATTTACAATACGTTTTAGCATGTAAAACTGTATAGTTGTGAAGTATTTGCTGTTTTTTTAGGTGAAGTTAGGAAGGTTGATGGATTGCCGCAGGATATGAGGCAGCCATCTCGTCTTGGAGATAGAATACCGAATATTCCTGGAGGGGTTGGATTCGTGTGTTATTACATCTTGGACAATAAAGGAGAAAAGAAATTTGCAGCTAGGTATCTAAAAACACAAATATTTTATCCTCCATCCTCCACCCTCTCTCTCTCTCTCTCTCTCTCTCTCTCTCTCTCTCTCTCTCTCTCTCTCTCTCTCTCTCTCTCTCTCTCTCTCTCTCTCTTTACATCTATCTCTTTATATCTCTTCTCTGGTCTGTTAATATATTATTGTTTGGGTGATTATTTTTACATTTACATTTTTATTATATAAAGCTTACGTTCTGTCTACTTTGTATTGAAACATTTTGTTTTTTATAAATTGATTTAGTTCTAACTTCAGCTGGCAGAATCTACAGATTACCTTTTTATCAGAAAATATACAAGTAAAACATCTTATTCTTTTTACCTTTTTTCACCTATATCCTTCGTGAGAAGTGAAAACAAATTGAATTTACTGTAAAACATGTAGAATAAACTGTCAGTACTAAAAGGTAATTATTTCAGTTATTAATTACCCAGAGTACCACATTCATCTGTAACACACATGTGTTTTACCATTCATTTGTTATCAGATTCGAAGCATCAGGTCGTTTCATGGAATGCTACACAACTGAGCCTGGACTGATGTTCTACACAGGGTATTATCTTAACAACACTGGCAAGAATGGGGCCCATTATGGGAGGTATTCAGCATTCTGTCTGGAAACTCAGCAATATCCAGATAATGTCCATCATGTAAGTGTTTGTTTGGGATTGTTTGTGGGGGTTCTGTGTGTGCTTGGGTTTTCTTTTTTAACAAAACTGTTTTAACATACATAGATACATTCTCAACAAGTGTAACTTTTTTTCAGTTGATGGGGAGGTGAAGACAGACCATGGAGTTTTCCAGCCCCATTAATATAATGTAGCTTAATGGCATTGATAAACACCTTATCTAAAGGTAAAAATAATTACTTGACCAAAAATAGCCCCCAGCAGGCTGACACTCAAGTCTGTACCTACAAAGATAGAAAGAAAGAGGAAGGACAATTTTGAATAAAATATCTTGTTGATAATGTCTGTTTATTGAATGGGGGAAGGGTGGGATACTGGTAGTGTGGTGGGCTTCGTTCAGTGGATTTTAAACATGATTTTGTTGTAATACATTGCAGTGTGTAAAACTGTTACCTTTTTTAATTGAAGGATAATTTCCCAAGCAGCATCTTAAGACCTGGTGAGACCTACAAACAGTCAACAACATACAAGTTTGGAGCTTCATCTTGATCTGTTAACTCTTCAAAAAGACAATTAAAAAATTAACACATCCAAGTACAAAAATTAAAACCGAAGTTGTCATTAAACTTTGGAAATTAATATACACCTACTTAATATATAAGTAGTTTTAATAAGTGCAATATATAAATTCTTACAATGAATCGGATCATTTGTGTTTTCTTCTTGCTTAAATTTTATGTAGAAAATAGTCATATGTTAAACATATTACAGATGTTAATACATAGGACATTTTGAAATGGTCATCAAACATAATTATATTGTGACTACATTGTGTATGCTTTAGACAGTTCTATTCATGACTAATGTATTTGTAACCCATGTAACAATAAGGTCAAAACTGCAAACCCATACTGAACAAATAAAAAAGTTTTGAAATAAGTATTGCAATATAATTATTATTTAATATTTATGGGTTCTTTTTAAAATGATTTAATGTTTATTAATACGGTTGACATCCTAAATCAGTTAGTCCATATTTTCCTTCAAGAAAATGAGCATATCTACTAGTTCTGGATTCAGTGCTGCATGTACCTCTGTGCTGTTACCAGTATGTCCCCAACTGTACTGTCCATGCCTTTGTATCAGATTATAGTATTTATGTATTGTGATAAGGGGAGAGGGATTACTTACAAATAAGGGCTTATTTTCTTAAATTCTTTGAAAAGGGAGGGCCTGTTAAAAGAAAAAATAATGTGAAAAAATTCCAAAATGCAAAACTACCACAGAACAGGCATACTGGCTCCCATTTTCGTAGGGGGCAGGCTAGTTTTTACTCGAAAAAAAAGAGAAAAAAAGAGCCAAATCTGAATAACACCATTTTTTCATATTGGCATTACTGCCAAATAGCTGTAAAGGGTGGAAACAAATCACTACACATTTTTACATGGATTATAGCTAATTTTGTTGGTAAAATAATGGAAATACAGGGTAAAAAGGTTTTAAGTTAGCACATTTTTCCAAAATATCAGTATTGTTTTTGCTCAAATTTGAGGATTTGCACCAGCACTGGGTGGGGGGGAGGGACAGTTGCCTCTCCTTCCCCCATGTCTCATACACTTGTGTACCTCGTTTTGTATCAAGTTGTAACGACTAGCATATGTTAAATATATGTATGTGTGTATTATATATTTTTGAAATGATTTGGAGTATATTTTATTATCTATTTGTAACCTTCACTTGCAATGTTACTCACTTGTTATTAATGTTTCACTATTAATATTTATTCTGTACTGAAAGGTATTGGCAGCTAAAGAATAACTGCAAATATTGTGTTAAACCTTGCCTAAAGGTTCACTACATTCCTGTTACCAAAGAGTTTATAATAAGGTTTTACATTAAGTTTTTGTAGCAATGGCATTGTCTATTATACTTGAAAAATATGCCATACTATCATAATATTATGTATGTTGCATGCTGTTAGAAGTACAATTTGGACATATTGACATACTCGTATTTCACAATAATCAATGAAAATTATGTGCGATTTTCAATATATTACTTAGCTTGGTCTGTATACTTTAATAGTGGCTGGTACATCTTTATCATTATGCATTTTGACATAATAATCAGCATAATTGTAGTGGCTTGTAGGAAAATTAATTTCAGAAAGAATGATGTGCTGGATAGGGTAATACGTAAATAATATATACCACATAATTCTATATATATTTAATAAATAGATTGTCTAATTAAAAGTCTTAATGCTGATCATTTTGACTGGGATGTTCTGCTGCTCTGGAGGTCCAATAATTCAACAATATTTCATCACAATGTTAGTAATGTGACTCATTTCGCGGCCTTTGTGCTTCAGTGTTATCAGGGAAGAGGATTAGTATCTATGAAGTAATGGATCTTCACAATACAGACATCTCCCTTTTGTCATTGATTTACATGCTACATTTGTAATTGCTAAACTTTTGTTTCTTCTGGGCATATTATGCAATAAAGATTTATTTTTCCATAAAGAGTATTATGTTGTGTGTAGACCTGGAACTAAAGTAACTTTTTGTGATATTAGTATTGGAGCATGTTTTGTGTTAAAAGCAATAGTCATATTTATTATTCTGTATTACATGTAATTCTTTATTCCCCAAAACTTGAATGTTTAACCTGTTTTCATATTTATTACTTGACTGTAAATTATATAACTTTAATGTTATATCTTATCTGCTTCCCATTATAGGCATATATACTAGTACAGTTGATAGATAAGAAGTGGTCTTGATTATTTAGCCTAGGGTTATATCAGCTAGCCTGGTGTCAACACTCTTGGTCAGTGAGGCCCATTTTGGGATGTCGTTGGTTTCCGCTAGTGTCTTATTCATATTCGGCCTTATATACTAGTATATATTGAAGATGTATTCATTGAACAGATAATATTACAATAAAGAACCTTTAAACGTTTGCTTGTATACTTTTAAAACGTTTAGTGATTGTAAGTTTATCATCAAGTGATAGATAGTTCAGTACTGTGACATTTAGCTGGATGTTCCATGTTGAGAATATATACAGTTACTGACATTTTTTCGACCCTGCAAAGCTAACATTACTTTGCCTCCTCATTATTTTGCTACATAAGTGGTTTTCAAACAAAATAAAATTCAAACAAAAGGAAGACAGTTGATTAAATTCATTTTGTTGATCCTTGAATCCAATTATAAATAAGTTTGTGAAGACCCGCCATAATGCCTCCTCATTATTTTGCTACATAAGTGGTTTTCAAACAAAATAAAATTCAAACAAAAGGAAGACAGTTGATTAAATTCATTGTTTTGTTGATCCTTGAATCCAATTATAAATAAGTTTGTGAAGACCCGCCATAATGGTTGATCGTCCGGTTTTAGAGATGGGGCTTACAATTTGCACTAAATAAAGAGATTGGGACTGAATTAGTCATCTGGCATTCAGTTTAGAGAGGTTTGCGGTTAGAGAGAGAAACTTTTGCATTAAAAGATGCATAAATCACGGGTCCACGGAAAACGTCCAGTTTTGAGATAATTCCATTTTAGAGAGAGTCTGGTCTTAGGGGTTTCACTCTTTATATTTAAATTTATTTGATGGTGAAATCTATCGAAGATAAGGAATAGTGGTAGCAGGTACCAATGTATAGTAAAAAGAGACTGACCTGAGTTTGTTGGTTTTTTGCAAGACGTTTCCAAAACTAAAATTACATACTAAATATACTAGTAGTTTCTTGTTCAGAATACCAGTGTTTCCCTATAATTTTGTATGTACCAAAAATATATACGTGTGTATATTAATAAATAAAATATCGGAAAAAAAACACCAGCAAAAGTTCGTATATACTATTTTCTGCATACATACAGACATCAAAATAAACATTGTGTTTGGGAACCCATGAACAGGTTATCACAAAAACATGTCACATTTATATTTGCATTATTATTACTATACTTCACTTTCTTATTGTCTATATATAACTTATCGTATTAAAGTACATGTCACTTACATTTACAGATTGCCCCGCCCACTTGTCTCGTACGCTTATGAACACATACCATAATAGTATTAATACAAGATAAGATTAACTTTACTGCATATAAACATTCCACATTTGGATCTAGGTGCAAAACATATACCATTCGTAGAGCAGTTGTTGGGATGGGAAAACCTGTTCACGGAGGGTGATTGATCCTATGATCTATAGATCTTAGTCTACCACAGAACTTCATTCCACTCGTTCTTTGAGATAAAAGTGGTTCTTTTCTATACAGTAAGACCGGTCATGAAAACCAAGTTAAATATGTAATTACATAACAGCAGAAAGAGCTCATCGATATTTGAATAATGACGGAGGTTTTATATTCATATGGAATTGCTTGGTGCCGTACTTCACACTGAGAGCTGTGTAACTTCATTATATAATGGCTAATGCAGTGGACCAGCAGTTATTCGCTAACGTTTTGTACAACATTTAACCCAAACTTATCCAGACACATAGGCGCACATAAACTCCCAGGTACTAATATTATATGTGGTTACATATATAACACCATACTGATAATTACAGCATATCGGTGTTGTGGGTTAAGTGGTACGTGTGCATAGGCGTACGACATCCCAGTTGGAGGTCGGTTTTGGTCTGAATTAAACGAAAATGCCAGAATCTGGGTAACAACATTTATTAGCATTACTGCCAAACAGCTATAGAGGGTTGCAAACGAATCGCTACGCATTTTACATGTATTAAAACTACCGGTAATATTGCCGTCAAACCACCCCCGTCTCATACGCTTAATAAGCGGCTTATGTTCACGTTACGTAATCGTTGTTGTTTTGAGGGGTTATTTTTATGTTGATTTTTATCATTTTAAAATCGCACCCATCCATTAAAAATCCTGCGTACGGGCCTGCAAAATGAGCTGGCCGTAACACTTGTCACCATGTATTTCACATCATTCAACCCACAATATTACCTGTAATCCCTGAAAAAAATGTGCACGGCGATTCGTTTGCAACCATATATACTTTTGATTAATTCGGGCAGACATGGGCCTCCCCCCCCCCCCCCAACAAAGCCCGTATACGCCTATATAGGTTGTGTTATGTAGGATGGTGCATAGGCTATAAAATATATTTTACTACTAATGGAAAAATATAGCAGGTTTCCTCTCTAAAACTATATGTCAATATTTCCAAATGTTTTACATCCTTTAGCCGATTATTCATAAACCAATATGTTCTAGTGGTATCGTTAAATAAAACAAAGCATAAAAGATCCCTTTCGTATATGGTACGTATGGCGTCGGTCATGGGCATCATTTGGTGGGGGACAGGGGGGGACATGTCCCCC
>JAECMU010028482.1:2465-13015 GCA_016106625.1 Dracogyra subfuscus | reverse complement strand
ATTACTGCACATTAGTACTGCACTCTATCATATCATAACTAGGTCACAGCAACCTACAGTACTTTTCTCACATTACTGCACATTAGTACTGCACTCTCTCATATTATAACTAGGTCACAGCAAACTACAGTACTTTTCTCACATTACTGCACATTAGTACTGCACTCTCTCATATCATAAGTAGGTCACAGCAACCTTCAGTACTTTTCTCACATTACTGCACGTTGGTACTGCATTCTCTCATATCATAAATAGGTCACAGCAACCTACAGCATTTTCTCACATTACTGCACATTAGTACTGTACTCTCTCATATCACAAGTAGGTCACAGCAACCTACAGTACTTTTCTCACATTACTGCACGTTGGTACTGCGCTCTCTCATATCATAAATAGGTCACAGCAACCAACAGTACTTTTCTCACATTACTGCACATTAGTACTGTACTCTCTTATATCATAACTAGGTCACCGCAACCTACAGCACTTTTCTCACATTACTGCATATTAAGTGAAATCCTTGTCCAGGCATATCTTCCTTATAAATTCATATACCATTAGGGCCCAGTTATAAAGCTTTCACTTGTTGCAGTTGGCCTAGGATTGATCCCCATCGGTGGACCCATTGGGCTATATCTCGTTCCAGCTAGTGCTCCACGACTGGTATAACAAAGACTGTGGTATGTGTTATCCTGTATATGGGATGGTGCATATAAAAGATTTCCTTGCTGCTAATTGAAAAGAGTAGCCCATCAAGTGGTGACAGCCTGTGTCCTCTCTCAATATCTGTGTGGTCTTTAGCCATATGTCCGATGCCATATAACCATAAATAAAATGTGTTGTGTGCATCGTTAAATTTCCTTCATACAGTGGAAACACATTCAATAACTTGTGTTCTTCCATCAATCTCTGTATCAAGTACCTCACTGGGACTTTCATTTCCATTTGTTGTACTAATCTTTTTTGTGTTATTTTCAGATCTGAACACGACAGCAGCGTTTCCGTATGACGTGAACGTGACGCGGCGGGAGACAGAAGGTTTTGGGTTTGTAATAATTTCCTCTGTGACGAAGTCGGGGACCACCGTAGGTGAGTTCATTGGTACGTGTCAACCGGGCTGAGGGCCTCTTTTTTCTCTTCTTCTTCAGTCATTGGACGTTGCTGTCGGGCTTTGAAACATGCGGGCTTGTCAAACATGCGGGCTTGTCAAAAACTAAACTTCTGATAACTGGCGAATCTCATTGGCTACTGTAATTTGTGTTCTGGCTATGTTTTACTGATTTCATTACATAGGTGTCAGTGTCAAAGCGGAAGCAAGTAGACATGGGGTGGGGCTGACTGAGATTGAGAGTGCAAAAGAAATTTTCTAGGTTCAAGGGTATGCTCCCCTATAGAATTATGATGTCCTGAAATGCAATTTTCTGCATTCTACAAGTATAATTCATCTCTGCCTTAAGACTCACTACCAATAAATTGAATAATATTTTTGACTCATTCCTCCGCCCCTGCTGCACTGTGCCTTGTGATGCCAAATGGGTTTTGGGTGGATTTTAAAAACAGAAATGTTCCAAGGCCTGATGTAAGCAACTGGTTCTATATTGAATGTTTGATTAGATACTTAACTAATATTCCAGCATGCGGACTGCATGATCATAGATGGTAACTCAGGTTTGTATTAATGTGTTAAAAATAAACAGGCATGGTTTTATTGTCATACATCCATGCGTGTGAGATCATTTTGTAAATATAGTCACTATTTTACAGTTTTAATTTGTTTATTAATTAAATCGTTTTATGAAAAGCTGTAATAATTTTTAAAAACTAAGTTTTTGTTGTTATTAATTTATTTTTCAACTTTTTTAATGTTTAGTTTTGTTTTGTTTTTCTGTTATATTTTGTGCTGTTATTAGTTTTCTTCATTTGTAGAGCCATCACTTGAATACTGTTACAAAAACTAACATGCACATTTTAATTTTATTAACTCGCTATGTTTTTAATTTTGACTAAGAATGCATTTTTACCCTATAGTAATGCTTCAGATATACTTTTCATGTAACTTCATGTTAGACCTCACTGTAATGGCTGTTTGAGTTACATGTCAAGTGGTTTATGACCTGGTGACCTTCCTGTGGTGGTGACCTACGATTATTTGGGGGTCAAGATATATCCCAGTGGTAAAGTACTCACTTGATATGCAGTTGGTCTCGGCTCAATCCCCGGTGGTGGGCCCATTAGGTTATTTCTCATTCCAACCAGTGCACCATGACTGGTAAATCAAAGGCTGTGATATACATGTATATATCAAAGGCCATGTTTGTGGGTTTGGTGCATATTAAAATCCCTTGCTACTAATGGAAAAATGTAGTGTGTTTCCTCTTTAAGACTTTCTGTCAGAATTACAAAATATTTGACATTCATTAGCTGATGATTTATAAATAATCTGCTCTGGTGGTGTTGTTACACAAGTGTAAAATTATTATCATGGTCAAAATCTTTTCCTGCACATAACAAATCCCAAATAATGTTACTCCAGTGATACATGTCTAAACCTGACAAAACTATATAAATAGTCTGATATTAAGAGGTATTGGTTTTAGGAAGGTTCTGATCTGTAGTGATATTTAACGAGGGACTGTGAAAAACATGAGGAGTTAGGGGATTCCAATTTACTGTTGGCAACTTAGTGTTGATGTTTATATCTAATTAAGGTTCAAGCATACTGTCCTGGACACACACACACAAGTCAGCTATCTGGGCTGTCTGTTCAGAATGAGTTAATGGTTATTTGTCGGTAATGAGAGAGACGTTGATATAATGCCCTGGACTGTAGGACTGGAATTTGAACCCAGTTTTTCTCGTCCCAACCATTGCACTTCAGCTGTGCAAAGACCATGGTATGTGCTTTCTTGTGTGTGGAAAAGTGCATATAAAAGATCCCTTGCTGCATTAGGAAAAAACTAGCATGTTTCCTCTGATGACTACTTGTCATAATTACCAAATGTTTAGCATCCAGTAGCCGATGATTAATTAATCAGTGTGCTCTAGTGGTGTTGTTAAGTAAAACAAAATTGAACTGTCTATCCCAGTCAAATGGTTTAGCTACTGATAAACAGTTTTAATGAGTTTATATAAAAAAACCCTCATTAATTGAAAATTAATAGAAGTATGCATGAAGTGACACCTAGCAGTCGAAACTACTATAGTGTTTTGTTTTCTTTTAGGTTTTTTCTTTGGGTTCCTTTGCATTATATTAGCACCTTGTAGTTTCCTTATAGTTATTTCAAATTATTTGTTTGGCTTGATTAAGTTCTAGGGTGATGAGCATTGGTATAGAGTAGATAATATTATACTTGATTTAGCTGAATGACTTGCTTTGATGTGCATGTTTACTAACACCATTTACTATAGTCTGGAACTCTTATCCTTCACTCTTTCTTTCAGCTTCCACTTTCTTCCATTTTCATCTCTTTCATTGGAAATGTTATCAAACATTTAAAAAATATATTAAATCATTAATAGTGGCAAAAAAACCCTCAAACAAACCTAGACATATTGTAATATTAACACAGTATATATTTTAACGTTAAATGTTGGAATTTCTTTGAAATCTAATTTTCCAAAATATTAATTGTATTTGTTAGTATACCAATAGATTATATGTACTTTGAAAGTAGAAAATTAATGTGAACAAAACCACAACCACCCTCACATACGTGTATACATATTTTTAAAAAGATAAAATTTTAAAAATAATATTTTGGAGCATTTATAACTGTTTATTTTGAAACTGAATACCTAGAAATAGAACATGATATGTTATTTATTGGTTTGATAAACAAAAGTTAGCCAAATCAAGTAACAGAAGACCAACATTGTTCCCTATTTCAGAGGGCATAGGAAACAAACTAGATGCAGAATCATTTGAAATCATCCGAAATTTTAAAATCCCATGGATTGGTGAGATAGATGTTGTTATCTCCCATTGTTAGAACTCTTTACTGGCTGGGCAAACAGAAATGAAAAATAGAATAATTTGTTTTTTTATTAGTATTTTTTTATTTATCTTTTTAAAATATTTTTATCGGTTACTGGAAATTTGTTTGTGGTAGAGTGAAATTTATAAAAAATTATTTGGTTTGTAATTTCAATTAATTTCGCACCAAAGTATTTTTAAAAAAGAACTTTTTAATATTCATAAATTAAAAAGCATATATAAATCTTCTTTTTGAAAATGAAGATATTGATGTGTGAATGAAAATAAAGTATGTGATCATCTTC
Organism: Dracogyra subfuscus; assembly: GCA_016106625.1. Taxonomy (NCBI): domain Eukaryota; kingdom Metazoa; phylum Mollusca; class Gastropoda; order Neomphalida; family Peltospiridae; genus Dracogyra; species Dracogyra subfuscus. Next base: position 8,737 of record JAECMU010028482.1, on the reverse strand, counting down.
TGATGATAGTATTAAACACCTGTATGTAATAATGACTGGTTAAACAACTTTGCTGGAAAGTCATCAAACAAATATACCTCTTCTTCACAGGTGCACGAATCTACCTTTCACCTTAAGGTCTACCTGTATACACACACATGCTTGTACGTGCAAGATTACATATAAACATGTGTAAAAACGACTTACTTGCAGATGGCGTGAGCAGTTTGTAGAGGTTAAGAAAAGCATTCTGGCAAAGTCATTGTTAGTGTAATTTAGACAGATAAAAAGAAAAAGAAATCTTTTTTATTCAAATGGTGTTTCTTATTGAAATATTTTAGAATTGCAAAATATAATCATGATATAGATCACTGTAGTTTAGAAAGAAAAGTGGGTAACAATATTTTTCAGTTTTCAGTAAACCTTGATAACATTGTTTCTTTTTTTTAAATGCCATTTTTGGTTAATATTGTCCATGTTGACAGCCAGTAAAGGGTGAACTAGTGACCGACTCACCTTACTGTTATTGTCCGTCCGTGTGTTTGTGTGGTTTTCACCGTGTGGTCGCTGTTGTTGAATGATTATTCCCAACTAACACACACAGTATAACACCCTGGCTAGCAGAGATCTCGTACGATCTCCATCCCGAACACAATGTCCGACAATCGTCAACAGCAAGAGCCTCCCTGCACCCCCTTGCTAAATACCTGGCTTACTGGGACTGGGAATGGGACTATGTCACTCTTAAGACCTTTATTTGTAAATATGTTTATGTTTTTACAAGTCTTACAAAATAAAAACAATTCGTCTCTGGAGTTTATTAAATGATTATACAAGAACATATTTTGATTACAGTGATAAATTAGTTTTAAAATGTTTTAAATATTAAATACAAGCAGTAAATTAATTAATTGTCCTCTTGTTTCAAGAATGTAACATGAGTTCATTGTCTTTTAAATCGGATCACCCCTTTGTATGTTGATAATTGATGTCAAACAAAATTCTTAAGAACACATACTTTTAGATATGTGTGTTAAAATAATTTTTAAACAGTTAATTTTTTAATATTTACATACACGATGTCATAAAAATGAGAACTTTACTTTATAAACATATTAATTCAGACCCATATTTTTTCTAAAATTAAGAAATCCCTTTCCACACTAAAATCCTTGAATTGGCTTATGAATCACAAAACAAATAAAGAATAACAGATATCAATGCATGTAATGATTGTGATTGCCGTATTCACCTTTATGTTTTCATTTATTACTGCAGTAGAACAATATTTCACCTGCATTAATAGATAATAAAATTTAAGAACACCCTTTAAAAGAGGGAAACAAGAACAGGATGTAATGTGAAATTAAAAACAATGATCATTTTCATAAAATGCTGTTAAAATGTGAAGCTTTGTAACTTGTTAGCTATTAACTTGGCTCTTAACCTGTGTCTGTGTCTTTTCTTATGTGCTTTATGGTAGATTTGCTTATGTAACTCCTTTAGTGTTTCAAATGAGTTTCACTTGCATTTTTCTTTAGCATTTTGTTCTTTGTATAATTTATTCAAGTACAATGTACAGAATGTTTTTTTTTCTTTTGGCTTTATTATCTCTGACTATTTGCAACACATCATCCTTTAGCCTATTTATGTTTGTTTTTTAAATATATATATATATTATTCATTGCCCTTCATGTTTTTAATGTAAAATATCAGAATTATTCATTCAAATTGTTCAGCTTATGTTTAAAATGGTTAAACTTTATATAAAACTGAACACAGTAATAAAACAGTATATTTTATATATGCTGTCCAAATAATACTAATGTCTATCATAAAACAAATTTAAATACAATATTTTACAGTATGTTTCTTTATTGGTTAACATAGAAAAAACTAACTTTTTCAAATATTTATTTGAAATCAATGAAATATTAGAGCTATGTAAATATGCATGACAGTATTTTGCTCTAAATTAATAAAATAATTAGTGAAGCTACCTTCTTCGTTTAAGCGATCTAGTTGTATTTAATAACACATAATGTTTGAGTAAACTGAAGTCACAGATCCATGTTCCACCCCATGAAACTAACTCAAACTTGGTTTGGTCAGTCTACAAACCTGTAATACTATGGATAAAGTTGAAACAAATTCAGTCATGTGGAAATGTGGAAATACTCTTTAACAATAGACTAGAGCTCATTGTCATTAACATTATTTCTCAGACTACTGGTACATATATTTTCAAGAATATGAAAAACGCATATTTTGTGGTATTAGAAACTCCAGGATGACCATAAATAATTTGAAATTTTGGAAATCAATAATTATCAAAACAATAAAATATAAGTAATATCCATTTTCAATTATCAAAAATGGCTGTAATGGTGAAAAGTAATGTTTAATAACTACGATCTGTCACTTTAACTTACATGTTATTGACAAATACGACTTCAAAGAAATATCTGTTTGTTGATACTTTAATGCTAATTTAATATATCTTTGTTTATGACTAACATAACATAATACAACATGCCATCTAACAGGTTGCACTTTTTCAGCATGTGGCTATATATAACAATAACATGCACTGGTTGCCGTATATGTAACAAACACTGTGTATTATTACTTCTTATGAGTATTAACAGGCAGAGTTCTGTTGTTGTAGGTCGTATCCTAGAAAACAGTCCCGCTGAGCGGTGTGGGCGTCTGCACGTGGGCGATCGGATACTCGCAGTCAATGGCACAGACATCACACACATGCATCACGAAGACATCGTCAACCTCATCAAGGAGTCAGGCTATTCCGTTACCTTGACGATTGGACCGCCACCAGGCAAAAATTCAGGTTGGTTTAAGGAATAAGGCTTTTTCATTATGCCGACTATTGGTCCATCACCAGGCAAGAATTCAGATCGGTTTAAGGAATAAATAAAGTTATTTCATTATGTTGATGATTATTGGCCTGTCATCTTTCAAGAATACAGGAGGTTGCTTTAAGAGGAATAAAGCAAGAATTTTCATCTGTTTTCACATTTCCACAGTAATTTTTTGCTGCTTTTCAGAAGTCTGTGGTAATATGTGCCTAATTTTTTTAGATGGTCATTGTCTGCAGTTTTTATGTGTCTGCTACAAGTTTTTGTGTGGTAGATTAAAATGTCCGTTGTGGTATGTGTCGGTGCAGGTGTTCTTGGCTAGATTACATCTGCTAATCTGTTGCAGACAACAACTTAAGGTTGTCTTTTACATAGCTTGTACAAGAAAGTTTATGTACTCAAGATGTAGATGTCCATGATAAATATTACACGCCATTGCTCATGTTCTCTGGCAGACAGTATCATGGGATCTGCTACATACAACAATGTAGGTTGTCTCTGCATTTCTGTAAGAAATTTATGTTGTACTTCTGGGACTATTTGTCCATACACTGTATAGGTGGTGCTTATGGTTTGGTGCAGGCATTTTCTACAAATCTGTCAGGTTACCTTCCCTGTATGTCCGAAACACAGTTGCTGACATTGTTAGAATTTGCTTCTTAGGTAGACATTCCTCAACTTTTTATTAGATGGAGGCAGGGTCAGTGTGTTTGATTTAGGTCAGTTGAGTAGTCCTTTTTATATGTATGTCATGCAGAACCAAGTGCCCATGCCATGGTAATGTATTATGCAGTGGTTTGAAACCAGCTTCACTGATTTTGAAATTAAAAACAGAATTTGTTTTATGTGGTTGGAAAATATATTAAGATAATTACTTTGAAGAGAATGGAATAGTTTAACAGTGGTTCCCATCCATTTTGACTTTTGCAAAGGCATTGTTGCTAATCCACCAGTTATATAAAATGTGTTAATCTAAATTATATGATTCCTCCTGTATTATAACATATATGAAATGTGTTAATGTTGTGTGTTTTTTTAGCTGTTTTATTAATGTTTAATGTTTGTGTTTAATTTCAGAAGACTCTTCTAGCTCAACAAGTACATCACAAAAGGTTAGTACCAAACTCATTTCATGGCTTTTATTTCATCAGTGTGTGATGGAGAGATCAGATCTAGCTCAGTCGGTAGTACAGTGCTCACCGTAGATGTTAGGTTTAAAGGATCCACTCCTGGCAGTGGACAATGTATTAATGTAGAGAGAGCGGGCATCATGGCCCAGTGGTACAGTGCCCGCCTGATGCGCGGTCGGTCTAGGATCGATCCCCGTCAGCTAACCACTGGGTTTTTTCTCGACATAACCATATGTCCGACGCCGATATAACCGTCATTATAATGTGTTGAGTGTGTCATTAAAACAAACCAAAAAAAATAATTAATAATAATGTAGAGAATAGGGATACATGTCTTTATTTCATCAGTGTGTGATGGTTTCACTCATGTATACACGTAGAGCATACAGGTAGATCATAGGCGTCGGAAACGGGGGGGGCCAGGGGGGCACTGGCCCCCCCAACTCGAAACTGGGGGGCCACATTTTCTTTGGCCCACCTGTTTAAAAACTAGCATTTAGTTAGTGGCCCCCCCAGTCACTGCCATCTTCCGACGCCTATGTAGATATATTTGTTAACTACATGTTGGTACATCAAAGCTCGTCTGTTTGGTGACTAACATATGGTTGTTACATTTAAGAGCGAGAACGGAATCCTGCTGCCTTCACACAAGCTGTTCCTGCTAAATGAAATAATTCACAGTTTTTTTATATTTTGAATTATTAGAATATTTGAATCATTTAACATTATCGACTGGCTCTGTGTTTTCTCAACTCTGACTTGCCTTGGTTTAACTTGCAGGGCTCCATGATCAACGCTATGGCCTACCCAGCGATGAATGAATCTGACGAAATATGGAGACCTGAGGTGCCCCCTCACCACCAGGGGTGGGACAGGTAATGTAATCATAACAAATAGTCACATCTTCAACTCATCTAGTTTCTTAATATATACATATATCTTATTAACTCAGCCATTGGTCCATCCATCTATCCATCTTTTCGTCTGTCCATCCACCTGTCCAACTGTCTATCCATCACTCTGTTTATTTGTTTATCCAACCATCTATCCACTATAGCACCTTTTAATCTGTGTATTCACTCACCTGTCCATCTGTCTGTTCATCCATCTGTCTGTCTATTCATCTGTCCATCCATCTATTTATTCACTCATCCCTCTTTCCTTTCATCCACCGGGTTTGAAATCCTATTTTATTTTACCACTTGTCCGTCAGCCTGTTTATCTGTACATTTATTCAATGACCTTTAGCCTAGTTTGCCATTTGTCCATTCGTCCATCCATCTATCCATCCATCATGCTTGACAAGTCTATCTGATCTTACTGTCTATAACATTCTATGTGTAACTGTATTGTCGTTATTTAACACATTATTTGTTTGAATAATCTCTTACAGGTATGGACCTCCTCCTGCTGGCCCAAAAGATATGAACAAATCAAAGATGCAAAATCAAGTACGTTTTCTTGTCTTTTACTTTGCAGTTAGCTGCTGGTTTACATAATATGTATATATGTAGTATAATAGCTACAAAGTTAACAGTCTTATTTCTCTAGCTTCTTGAAAATGTGAAAGAAATTAACAATATTCCTTGATCGTGAAAAGACACCAGTTTATTGAAATTCTACTTCTGTCAAGATCTTGCATCAGTAAATAATATCATACAACTACTGCTATAACAAGACTACAAGGATGACATCTGCAGTATTCACTAACTGGTATTTAGAATGTGAGAAAAAGTTGAAATAACAGAAGTAAAAGTTAACAGTAGTTATTGACCACTAACTCCTTCCCATGAAAGATTGGACTACATTAAACTGATTTTCTTACCATCTAACACAACTTCAAAAACACAACCATAGAATCAAGGAGTGTTTTTTGTTTGAAAACTCACTATCACAATTTGTTTTGTAGTTTTTTTGGTTTAGTTTTTTCAATAATAAATATTTGTATAATTGTATAACAATATCTCAAACCTACAGGCTGGCACCAACAACACTGAGATGTAGAGTTTTCTGTATTTTACCTGTTTATAAGAGTCCCCTCGCTGTTTAATTTGTTCTGTGGATGGCCATTGTAGGCAGGTTTAGTTTGTCCTGTGGATGGCCATCGTAGGCAGGTTTAGTTTGTTCTGTGGATGGCCATCGTAGGCAGGTTTAGTTTGTTCTGTGGATGGCCATCGTAGGCAGGTTTAATTTGTTCTGTGGATGGCCATCGTAGGCAGGTTTAGTTTGTTCTGTGGATGGCCATCGTAGGCAGGTTTAATTTGTTCTGTGGATGGCCATCGTAGGC
>JAECMU010028464.1:0-11475 GCA_016106625.1 Dracogyra subfuscus | reverse complement strand
AAACAGTGTAAAGAACTGTGCAAAAATACAAATACAAATATCACAGAATTTTACGGATACTGAATTTTACTCTAAACTTAAATTTGTACTGTATTGGCCATTCTCAAAGAGAATGTTACACCCCTGCACCACGGTGAGGATACAGCAGGTTTTTTTTATTTAACGACGCACTCAACACATTTAATTTACGGTTTATATATGGCGTCGGACATTTGGTTAAGGACCACACAGCTATTGAGAGAGGAAACCCACTGTTGCCACTTCATGGGCTACTCTTGACGATTAGCTGCAAGGATCCTTTATATGCATTATCCCATAGACAGGATAACACATACCACGGCCTTTGATATACACTGACTGGAGCGAAAAAAAATAACCCAGTGGACCCACCGACGGGATCGATCCCATACTGACCGCGCCACAAGCGAACGCTTTACCACTGGTTTCCGTCCCACTTGTGTTCATGATACAAACAATATCGGCAATATTATACACTTATTGTATACCAAATGAAAATAGAGTGGAATATTCCAAAACGAAAGTCAAATGAAAGTCAAACGAATAATAAAAACAGCCATAACAATTGACCAACAACAAAACCATGCCCACCAAACTTCACCCCCTCCCAAAAACCCACCATCAAGCCCTTAAAAAAAAACCCACAAAAGACATTAACGACACCACTAAGAGCACATTGATTTATTAGTCATCAGCTATTGGATGTCAAAGAAAGAAAAAAAAGAAGATAAAAAATAAGCAAAACCAAACCAAACCATACGTCAATACGATCAAAATGATGACGACAGTGTTATATTAGGTATTGATTAAAATAAACACGTACAAATACCATACATAATTATTAGCCATAAACCTGTCACAGTAGTTGCGATTTATAAGTGACTTTGACTTATTATCTTGTCTCACAAATCCCGTGGTAATTTGTTTTGTTTTTGGTGGGGTTTTTTTTTTTTAATTCGGATATATATGGTATCATTGTCTCGCTCTTCCGTGTTTTTTCCCCCTTTGTCTTCTATTAATTCGTTAATTCGGTTATAGGGTAGCGCTATTGGCTATCGGTGGTCTAGTTTTTATATAAACACGGAAGTTTTTGGTTTATTTCTGTTAAGAGTACTTTACATTTGTCTGTCGGCATTACTACGCCTACCTTTCTGTTTTGTTTAGGTTTTCAAGTCACACAACAAGCTTAGAGTGCTGGCTTGATGCGCGTCGGTGGGTCCATTGGGCTATTTCTCGTTCCAGCCAGTGCTCTACAACTGGTGTATCAAAGGCATGTGTGGTCTTAAAGGGACATACCCTAGTTTTAGTTCATGAAAATTAACATTAAGTTTAGTTTAATTTACAAACCTGTAACACATTTTGATAAAGTTACAATTGAGTGAAATATGAGTCTTTGACTTTGAAATGGTGAAATACTCTCTAAAATAGAATAAAACTCGACTACATAACTGTTACTTCTCAGAGGCACGTGCCTTTTTAAAAAATATGAGAATATGCATTTTGTGATATTAAAAAACATCAGGATGACCAAAAACACTTCGAATGTACGGAAATGGATACTTTAAACAATAAAATTTAAGTAAAGTATGATTTCAGTTATAAAAAAACGCCTCTAATAGTCAAAACTATGTCTTAGTATTTAAAAACTAGGGTATGCCCCTTTAAACCATATGTCCGACGCCATATAACCGTAAATACAATGCGCTGAGTGCGTCGTTAAATACATTTCCTTCCTTCCCTACATGTAACGATATACGAGTACTCGGTAACTTCCGTAATTCCAATTCGTTGTCACTCGGAAACAGCGATCTCTTACATTCGACTGGTGTTTAAAACTGAGATAAAAAATGAAAAGATAGAAAAAAACACAATAAAAAAAAATCTGACACTCTGGTGAAATATGCTTTAGTGCACCTAAATTACCATATATTTCAAGTTTTAAATATTAAACTTCACCTTGAATTCTGTATTTACAATTTTGTACATGCCTTCCTTAAAACCGGTTTTCGCTGCCGAAAATAGCATATTACAATACATATCGCGATAAAGAAAACGCTTTAAAATTATCATATATGCCATCCCTTGTCGTTAACCTTAACAAACTTTAACTTTTTACTACCAGTGAGTGTCACGTGATAGTCTGGCGATGGGGGTGGTTCTGAGAGTGATGTCTGCAACTCAACACGTACTCAGATTTACATCAGCAAGGGCCTCGTTCCCCTTGTCAAGGGGAGTAATATGCCCCCTCCCTCATTTGCTAGAATACATTTTTGCGTTCAGGAAAACACGATGGTTTTGAATATAATGCATATGCACAATACAATACGATACGATAAAATACAAAACGATACAAACTGATATATTGTCATATACCGCAATACAATACAATACAATACAATACAATACAATATGATCAAATGCAACACAACACAACACAACACAACACAGCAGTGCAGTACAGTGCAGTGCAGTGCAGTGCAGTATAGTCCAGCACAGCACAGCACAACACAGCACAGCACAGCACAGCACAGCACAGTACAGTACAGCACAACACAACACAGTACTGCACAGCACAGCACAGTACAGTACAGTACAGCACAGCACAGCACAGCACAACACAACACAGTACAACACAGCACAGCACAGTACAGCACAGCACAGTACAGCACAGCACAGCACAGTACAGTACAGCACAGCACAACACAACACAACCATAAGCGTATGAGGCGGAGGGTTCCATGCAGGGGATAGGTTGAACAGCACATACCACGGCATTTGATATATTAGTCGGGAGGCACTGATTGGAACCGATAAAAAAAAAATTCAACAACAACCTGATGATGAATCCACTGACGAGGTTCGATCCTAAGTACAACTGTTGACCTATCTACCGCCTGTGTTAGTATAGTTAAGAGGAAATTTACGAAATAGTCCTTGAAGCATGTGATAAAGTGCAGGGCTTGCATTTGCCAATGATGAAATTACATTTCACCGTTTTGTAGAGCACGTATCTGTTTTTACACGCTGGCGTAACGAGTCAACTAAAACGTTAGATAAACTCAAAACAAAGAAAAGGAGAGAAAAAGGAGTAATGTTGTGTAACAAAGCCTCCAATACATTATTTTCAACCAACGACTGTTGCATGTACTAGCATATAAATTAATATATGGTAATTTTGCGAAACAAATGAAAGGAAAACAATGATGCTTCCACATAGGCTACTCTTATCCACTTCAAATAAGGTATCTTGCACAATTGTGCAATTTCTCGCGGGTAGACCAAAACGCTGGTCATATAAATAAGGAATCATCTTAAAATTGAAAGATGACATGATTTTGGTTCTCCTTGAAACACCCCAAGCCTCCCCCTTATTACCTCATTTACTTTAAGAGTGAAAGGCAGTAGTTTTTATATCTACGGGGTGGGTAAGTATTGATTTAAACGCTACTTATAACAAGTTTAGCCACATGTTATCAGTGTCGTCTATGTGATATGATTTGGTGGTAGAAACCCTCCAGGTTCTACATGTATTGTTGCCCCGAAGGAACCGCCACATGTACAGAAAAATGATATCTGAAGCGGCATTTATTTTTAACAATAATGGCATGATTGAAGATCATTTGCGGCATGAGTGAAAATGATGCCATCTCAACGGCATGAAAACAATGATCAATGGTGCGTTTACGATTTGTTTAATCAGAAAATACCTCTTATGTGTGGAAAGTACATTTAAAATAGACCTTGTTGCTAATGGAAAAATGTAGCAGGTTTTCTTTAAAACTATATATAAGACATCCCATAGACGATTATTAAAAATAAATATGCTCTAGTGGTGTCGTTTAACATAACAAACCTTTTTCTTGACTTGATCGCCAAAAGTTATGAACGAAAGAAAGAAAGAAAGAAATGGTTAAAGACAACACAGATTTTGAGAGGAAACCCGCTGTCGCCACATGGTCTACTCTTTCCGATTATCAGCAAGGGATCTTTTATTTGCGCTTCTCACAGGCAGGATAGCACAAACGATGGCCTTTGTTGAACCAGTTATGGAGCACTGGTCGGTGCAAGTGGTTTACACCTACCTATTGAACCTTGCGGAGCACTCACTCAGGGTTTGGAGTCGGTATCTGGATTAAAATTTCCATGCCTCGACTGGGATCCGAACCCAGTACCTACCAGCCTGTAGACCGATGGCCTAACCATGGACGCCACCGAGGCCGGTTCAGTTATGAACGAGTATTTGGTTTGGATAAATCTCTATGTAAAAGGTAATTCAAATTTCGAAGGCCTTGTGTGAATCATTTTTTTTCTTTTTCATTAAATAATCTATAACCAACCAGGGGCGGGACGTAGCCCAGTGGTAAAGCATCCGTTTGATGCGCAGAAGGTTTGGGGTCGAGTCGGGTCGTTGGGCCCATTAGGCTGGTATACCAAAGGCTGTGGAATGTTTTATCTTGTCTGTGGGATGGTGTACATAAAAGAACCCTTGCTACTGATGATTGCTTTTTAACGGGTTTCCTCTCTACCAAATGTTTGACATCCATTAGCCAATGATTAATCAATCAATGTGCTCTAGTGGTGTCATTAAACAAAAAATTTTTTCACACTAACCAACATCTCAAAATATCACAGTTTTTGATATACCAGTCGTGAAGCATAGTTTGGAAAGAGAAAAAACTTAATGGATCATTCCAGGGGGTTCGATCTTACGCCCCAAACAACTCGGGCGGGCGCACAATAGACTGAGTTAAATCCCACTTCCATAAAGTGTGTTTCGTTTTACGACACCACTAGAGCACATTCATTTTATTAATCAGCTACTGGATGTGAAACATTTGGTAATTCTTACATATAATCTCAGAAAGGAAACCCGCTACCGACAGGATAGCACATACCACGGCTTTTGATATAACAGTCGTGGTGCATTGGCTGGAAAGAGAAATAGCCCAATGGGTTCATCGAGGGGGATCGATCCTTAGACCGATCATCCATCAAGTGAGCGTTTTACTACTGGGTTACGTCCCGCCCCGCCCCTTCCCTCTCCTTTTACATCAAACCTTGAATCAATGATCACTTGTGTGAATTTATATTCATGGCGCCATATGAATTGAGCATACGTGCGTGCAGTCATACTCGTAAACTACCCTGAACGCGTGCCAGTACGCTCGTTCGCATTGCGTGCGTTTGACGTTCACGTTGAACTACCGAACCTCTCCATAACTTTACGGCTCCATCGTAAGAACTAAAAGTAACCCCATCCCAGCGATACCGTTATAGAAATTGACGTAATTACTACGTGCCGTAACTGGCGTAGTAACACACAAAAAAAGACTGATAAACTGGAAATTTATTCCTCATGGTGACCCGTTTGTCTGCTAGATTTACTGACCTAATGCACGATATTTCCGAGTTAGACTAAACACCAGCGGTTTCATTTTCTGTGTCTTTCATTTGTTTCATGCACGTCATACTGCGCCCTATTTTTTTCTCCTCAATTTCTAGGTTTATTAAAGGGAACAGAGTGACAATAAGGATTTCCGGTAGCACACATTGTATCTGAATGGTATGCATAATAGAGCTACAGTGAAGCTATCTGATGCCATACATCACGACTGGTTTTTTATTTATTTCTTTTTTCCTTTTTATTTTCTTCTTTTCACGATGGTGACACAGTAACACACTGACTCCTGCCCTGCACGGGACTCCAGTCATCGCCAATCGCACTTTTATCCCTGGTCTTAATTTTATTGTCTTCTCTCGGGGGAACGCCGCGGTGTACAGCAGATCAATTTATTTCTGGGTCGGTCGTTTAAATCCGAATACTCGCATTGCTTGGGTTGAAGGAAGGAAACACTGTTTTGCTTAACGACGCACTCAACACGTTTTATTTACGGTTATATGGCGTCAGACATATGGCTAAGGACCACACAGATAATGAGAGAGGACATCCGCTGTCGCCACTTCGTGGGCTACTCTTTTCGATTAGCATCAAGGGATCTTTTTTATGCAACATCCCACAGACAGGATAGTATATACATACCACGGCCTTTGTTACACCAGTTGTGGAGCAATGGCTGGAAAGAGAAATAGTCCAATGGGTACACCGACGGGGATCGATCCTAGACCGACCGTACATCGAGCGAATGCTTTACTACTGAGCTACGTCCCGCCCATGCTGGGTTTGAGCAGAATAATAATTATTGCGAAAGCACTGGGCTGTGAATAAATACTATTTGTTTTAGTTTTCTATCCAATAATCTCATTTATCTCATGGAAGAAAAAAAGGGGTTAATATTATCAAAGATCAAAGACGTGTATGTGTACAAGACAAAGTTCAAGGGAACGTTCACCAAATGACTGGCACCAATGAATCTTTTGTGTTTCGCCTTTAGCAGGAATGTTCCTTTTTCGAAGACTAGGAACATTATCACATGCACTCATGAACCACTGTCAAAATCTATGAAAATTATAAGAAACGATGATCAAAATTCTTTCCTTCCGATGGCAGCAGTTATAAGCGTATACTATTTGATGTACAAACAAGTCGGATAATTCAAGTCTGCTATATCAAAAGCGGTGCATGGTATGTGCTGTCCTGGCAAAGAGAACTACATAGTATATTTTGTGGTGGCAGCAATAGTACGTTCCTTTTTCACTCAAGCCAGTGATCTCTTTCCAGGACAAGTAGCCCAGACTCTTTATAGTATGGTGCCATGGACACCGTACTTGAACCTCATTTGAACATAAGCTTTTTACAAGCACGTCATTTGTTACGTATAACATACATAAGCAGCCAATCTGCTGGGGGGACGGCTCATTTCAGTTGGTAGGTGTCTCAACTGTTCTATGAGCGATCTTAGCGCTAATATCACCTTAAGTGCATAACTTCCGGTACCTTAATTATGCACTTATGGTGGATCTGCCTCGGTGGCGCAGTGGTTAAGCCATCTGGCTACAGGCTGGTAGGTACAGAGTTCGCAGCCCGGTACCAGCTTCAAGCCAGAACGAGTTCTTCAGGGCTCAGTGGATAGGTATAAATAAGGCCACTACATCCTCTTCTCTCTCGATAACCAATTAGCATCTAACCCATCGTCTTGGACAGACAGCCCATATAGCTGAGGTGTGTGCCTAGGACAGCATGCTTGAACCTTAATTGGATATAAGCACGGAAATAAATTGAAATAAACGAACTTACGGTGGTCTTAGCAAAACGATCGCTTCTCGGAACGGGACCCAAGACTAAAGTGTTAAATAATAAAAACCACTGCTGTCACGTGTTGGTCCTTTCTGTCAGCAGCAATGGGTCTTTCAAGCATGACAGCACATCCCACACCTTCTAATGCGCCAATCGTGGAACCATGGATGTAACGGGATATTATACGTTGTAAGGAGATCTGTAATTTTCTGAATGGATTTGAACCCGAGATGCAGAAGATGGAGACATTAGCAAAAGGTAAGTAGAAGTATGTTACTATTAGAATAGATCGATATATTAAAAATAGAAAAAAGAAAGAAATAGAGAATGACTTAACTAGTGGCCTACTTTGTTCTTTTGTATACGTATCGTAATTATAATAAAACATAATAGTTGAAAGGACTACTATATTTAAACGTCTTAAAGAGACATTCCCGAGTTTTCTGCATTGTAAGATGTTTCCGACTAATAAAATATTTCTACGATTAAACTTACATATTAAATATATATATATATATAATATCAGTGTCTGTATATTCAGTGTGTTTCTGGTCGTCTTAATATTTGTAAGAAGCCCAACCTGGATTTTGTCTTGATTTTTTTTAAAGGAAATTAAATGAAATTTAACCTAGTACAAATATTTATAACGATCAGAAACACGTTTAATATACACCCACTAATATTTTATGCAGAAAAAACACACATATTTGTTATGTAATTACAATCGTTAAAAAGTCGCTGTTAGTCGATATCATCTTAAACATTGCTGCAAACACAAGAATGTCTCTTTAATTTAAAATCAGTACTTGTTAGCTTATACGATGTTATAAATCATTTATATAATATTATATGAAACTGAAAGCCCTCAGCTGAAGTGTTTAGTTAGGTTTGTCATCTCAGTCAGTGTCCCTCGACTGGTATATCAAAAACCGTGGTATGTGTTGTCCTGTCTGTGAGAAGATGCATATAAAATATTCATTGCAGCTAAACGGCATCGGCGCGATCGGTTTGTGATCGATCCCCGTCGGCAGGCCCATTGGGCTATTTCTCGTTCTAGCCAGTGCACCACGACTGGTATATCAGAGGCCGTGGTATGTGCTATCCTGTCAGTGAGATGGTGCATATAAACGACCCCTTACTGCATTAGAAAACAATAAATAATTTAGTGGGTTTTCTGTGATTACTACAAGTTACAATTACCAATAGTCGATGTTTAATTAATCAATCTGCTCTAGTGGTGTCGTTAAACAAAACAAACAAACAAACTAAGTAACTAACCGGCATCGGTAGTGTAGTGGTTAACCCATCTGGTAGGTGATGTGTTTGCCTCACGGTACCGGCTCTTATCCACAACGAGTTCAACGACTCAATGGGTAGGTATAAGTCCACCAAACGTACAATACATATCTCCTACTAACAGCTTAGCCATAACATACAGTCCAGATAGCTGAGGTGTGTGCCCAGGATGTAAACAAAAAACTATGTATGAATGAATAAATAAATGGAAATTAAATGTCGCGAGTGTCATCTCAAGACTATATCAGAATTATCAAATGTTTGACAGCCATTAACATATGGCTAATTAATAACGGTAATAACTGGTGGGGGGGGGGATGTAGTTTGACCAACAACCAAACATCAGGGTCGAGTTCAGCCAGACCGTGCAGAAAAACGTCCGTTAGACTGGTTTATGCGCTTCACGGTAAGCCAAATTGGCGAACTTGGACCAGGACGATGAGAAATACGCTAAACTAGCCAAAATTGATAACGTAACCTTAATAATTCTAAGCGAATGGTAAAACGCTTTAAAGGGACATTCCTGAGTTTGCTGCAGTGTTTAAGATGTTATCGACTAACAGAGACTTTTTGACGACAGTAATTGCATACCAAAATATATTGTTCTGCATAAATACAGTGGCTCTATCTTAAACGTGTTTCTGATCGTTCTAATATTTGTACTTGGTTAAATTTCATTTTATTTTCTAAAAATATTTTTTCGTACGTAGGAAATTCTTTGAAGACAAAATCCAGTTTGGCCTTCTTACAAATATTAAGACGACCTTAAACACACTAAATATACAGACACTGATATTCTAAACAAAAATATATTTAATATGTAAGTTTGATCATAGAAATGTTTTATTAGTCGGAAACATATTATAATGCAGCAAACTCGGGAATGTCCGTTTAACAGCCGCGTATGAAAAGTAAAATTTGTTTTATTTAACTACGCCACCAGAGCACATTGATTTTTTAATAATAATATCATCGACTATTGGACACCAAGCATATGGTCATTCTGACACTTTTTTCTTCTTTTTTTATAGAGGAAACCCGCTATCGCCACATATCTTGTAAGATAGGCAGCAAGGGATTTTTTATTTTTGCGCTCCCCACAGGTAGCCGCGTATAAACAATATGTGCACAGTGTAGGGAACATTAGCACATAAGTTTGGTTTTTTACAATTATATATACATGTATATAATATTTTTCACCCCAAATGAGTCGGTTACCCCCCCCCCCCCTCCCGCCCGCCACCCGTCCCACCTGGCTCCTACGATAGGAACTTAGTTGGACGAGCAGGACCGCACCTTGATCAAAATCCTAGGGAAGGGGCACTAGTTTTTATAAACAAATGAAACGCTATACAAATTAAACCCTGAGATGTGTATTCTATTTTCTGGAGTGGAAAAGAAAAGGTGAGATTCCCAGGACGAAGGCATGGATAACCCACGAGCCTGTGTATTAGCCGATAATATTTCACAATGTCCAAAAACAAAGCAATCTAATTAAAATTAGCTCCACTATTACATGTGGATCTAACAGCAGCCAGTTGGAACTCACGTCCACCAATCAAAACCTTACTTGCAGAATCATGCAAGTGATTTTAAAATAATTTTAAAACGTTCTGAGCGTATACATGTTTTGTGTGAATTACAAATGCCTTATTTAGACCAGTACAACTAATTTTAATCAGATTTCTAACAACACTACGTAGACTAACATTTCGTCTGGAAATAATAATTTAAATATTGACCAATCACACTTCTCCTTTTATAACGTTATTTGGAAGCATACAAATTCTAAAATATTGGGGGAGTCTATTTTAGTGGCCGCAGTACAGCGAACCATACCAATACGTACGGGATCGGTTATCAGTCTTCAGTTTTATATTACAAATTATTTATTTATTAAAAAAAAACGCCCACTAAATCAGTCTTCAGTTTTATATTACAAATTATTTATTTAAAAAAATAAAACATGTTTTACGGCATTCCTAATTTACACGAAACATGTATACCCTCAGGATAATGGGGAAAGTTTTCAAATGATTTTTACTAGCATAACTCTACAAGTAAGGTTTTGATTGGTGGACATGAGCTCCAACTGGCTGCTGTTAGATCCACATGTAATAGTGGAGCTAATTTTAATTAGATTGAAAACTAAGGTGACTCGACACCTTTTTTTTTAAAAGAGCACTGAAACTTCAAAGCATGTCTTGTTCCGGTGAAGGCGTGGCAGTTACATCAGCTCTTAAAATAGCTGGGGAATTACCCTTTGGTATGCGTTATGGCCGTTAACCCGTAGCCTCGCCTTTCCGCGCCAGACCGCCGCGGGGAAGTACTTTAATCCCGGTGTACTAGATGACCGAAATACCTCCGACGTCACCTTACCTGGGCCATTACGAAACATTCCACACCCTACACTGAAACGTGACCAATAGTTTTAAATTTACGTAAACGTCTTTTAGCGGGAGTTGGGGGTTGGAGTGTGAGTGTGTTAGTCTATGCAAGGAGAAGTTTGTTTTATTTATTTATCGGCTAATGGATGTCAAACATTTGGTAATTTTTACATATGGTCTTAGAAAGGGAACCCGCTACATTGTTCCATTAGTAGCAAGAGTTTTTTTATATTCACTAGCCTATAGCAGTGTCTGTGCTTAACTTTTTTTAAAGTTACCATCCGGGCAAGTGGTGACAGCACTTTCACTTGCCCGGCTCTATTTTCACTTGCCCAAATAATATTTTCTAAAAAACAATATTGCAACAAATTATAAGAGAAAACACGAAAAAAAAGGAGAAAAAAATCGGTCGCCAGGCGGGCAACCTTACTATGGGTTTTCAGTCGCCCGTCGTCGTTTTCAGTCGCCAGGGGCGATCGCGCGACTGTAAAGTTCGAACCCTGCTATAGGCATAATAGCACAAGTCCAAGTCCAAGTCCAAAGGGTTTTACGTACACGTTCAGAACAAGCTGTTGTAGC
>JAECMU010028459.1:1767-12476 GCA_016106625.1 Dracogyra subfuscus | reverse complement strand
TTCATATGACGCCGCCATATTGGAATCACGTGACGTCATTCAGCGCTCTGGTTGACGTAATGCGTGTTGCGGCTTTTGCAAAAGAGCCATTATGGCGTGTTGCGGGTTCTGCAAAAAATGCCAAGCTTTTGGTAGGATTTATAATGGGACTTAGCGATTTTTGCATTAAAATGATTTTATTTTCAGATACTAGGTACTGAAAGCTACAGTATGATGCAAGAATCTAATTTTTTGTGTTTTTGGCGTTTAGCGGGTTTTGCGCCTGAACTCTTCATATATACACTGTAAACTGTGAAAAAAATGCGTGCGTATAATTTTCGCGTTGTTCGCGTCGAACCTTATGTCGCGAAATTAATACGCACGCATTATTTTCCAGTTTGAAGTGTGATTAAAGTGATGTCTCGATTTTCTAGTAAACCATAAAGGAAAACAAAAACACTGTTCATTTTCTGCAGATAGCGATCCATGTTGCAATAACAAATTTCCAAGCGCATTTGATAAACATTTTGTATTTATTTCATGTATATCAGTACTCTCGTTTCAGAAATGAAACTCAAAATCATGACAAAATAGCATGTTTCTTGAACAAGCTAATATAATTGGTTTTGTTTTAAAATATTTTATTGAGAATTAAATTCACAAAAAAGATTAACTTAACATGCACAGCCTATACACGAGCTCTCCTTGATGACAACTAATCGTTAATTGTTTCATGTAACTTCAATTGATGGCGACTATTCGTTTATTGTTTTATCTACCAAAGGGTATTAAGAGTTACTAACTGAAGCTGTGAGTTGTGATTCTAATACAGGTGAGGTGGGTAGGGCCTAATACCCTCTATAGACTCTGTACCAGGCACAGTTGTTTGATGTAGGATAACAGAATATTGATTTACAGACAGTAACTTTATAACAATTACAGTGAGCTGTCTTTATCCACTTTTTTTATTTTTAGCTGTCAACGGTCTTTCGCAAAATTTACACGTTTCGAACATGCGCTAAGGTATACATTCTCGAAAAAAACACGTCGCAATATTAATACGGTTTACAATATATATATATATATATATATATCAGGGTTCGATCTTAACAGTAGTCCGATAGTCTGAGACTACCTGAAAATTAACAGGACTACCTGAAGCTGTAAACATGTAGTCCGTCAAACTACCTGGAATTTTAAAATTTATTTAACACAAATGTAATGTTTTGTGGATGATTTATCCAGTAGTAAATTATCAAAATAACAAACTGTAGCGTTATTTTAACTTCAAATTATTACAAAATATGGACCACCTGAAACTTCGAGGGACTATCTGAAATGAAAGCCGGGTAGTCCCGTTAACACCCTGAAAAAAAGGGTGAAGATATATATATGTATATATGTATATATATATATGTAAATGTATGTAAAAATGACTAACTGTCTGACATCTAGTAGCCGATGTTTTGCTGCTATTTCGAGTCCTGGAGTTGGTGAAGCTGGTTTGTGATGTTTGAAAGTGACAACCAGTCAGATTTCTTAGCTGTCTGCAGTGACATTTATAAATGGTTACATGCAAGTTTATATCGGCAGACAATTCCAGCAGACACACACATGTACACAAAGATTTGTACATACATACATGATGTATATGTGTGAGCTGAACAGTTCAGGCCCTTATAATAAGGGCCCCTAGCTATGGTCAACCTAGGGAGACATGTCAGCACAATGGATCCAATTAATAAGCAATTCTCGGCCAACTAAATTCCAAACTTATATGCATGCAGCTCCCTACCTTTCCATTTACTTTGACCGTTCAAAATTGTGCCTAAATTCCTTCATCAGAAATGTGCACCCATTCTCTTGGACTTAATCCTACCGGACATTCTACCATACCACACTCTGCTTGTTACTGGCTATGGTCAGACTGCTGGTACACCTGTCACCTTTTTTTTTTTAATTGCCAACATGCAGTGAGCTGTTTCATCCATGGCAGTTATTTTTAAAATTGCCATCGGAGACAAATTCTTAAGTTTGAGCCCTGATTTTGATTATCATGTCCATTTTCTAGTATCATTATCATGCTAAATATGCTAAAGCCTCATATATTTTAATTAGTATTAATTAACAATTTTTAAATGTTTACCGAAAGCTGTAGGGGCCTAACTCTTGATATTTACATGTGTACATATGCGTTGTGTGCAGTCACCATTCAGATCAGGTAGAATTTGTTTGCTATAGTGTAATAGGCTACTAGATTAAACTTGGTAATGAAAAATACTGGCAGCGAGTTAATGGACTGTTGGTTGAAACTTATTTAAATACAATGAAAATGTCATGCTTGCAGAGCTCAAATTGTTACCTATGTTACCTAGCAAATAAACTAAAATTATTGTGGATCTTCAACAAACAGCAATAATATTCATCCAGCAACACAATGACTGCCATCAGTGAAGCTAGCCCCTGCATGTACTATAGTAATTTATATCACAGCTCTGAACTCTGCCAATCACCAAATTCGTCATGTGTGAACATCAGGAACCATTGGTGAATTTTATTTTGATTTCAGATTTGGCGAACTAATTAAAACTGCATATTAAAATATTCATGGTAGGATTTTCCTTTGGCACGTTTATGTATAGAGAAAATTATAAATACTTATCATAAATAGAGTTAGGTTTAGCGTTAGTGACAGTGCCAAATGAAACTTTGTGAAAGTCCTTCCTGGCTTCCATTTAAATAATTAAACACATTACAATTTAGATGTCACAAAATTGGTCAAACAAAGTCCCTATTAGTATTATTTTAAACAAAATTGACACAGAAATGAATCTGACATCAAATTCAATCTGACGCAAATGTACCGGGGTTACCTCAACCTGATATGTTGGCTCTACCGCATCTGTGATTTGACATTTGACTTGTAAACATTGACAGTCTGGCCAAATTCTTTCAGGAAACGCAACGGATTCAAAAAATTGTAATCTTAAAAACATTATAACTACTGACCTAGACAACAATTAACATTTTGGATAACAAATAATCAAAGTTTAAAACATGGTAACCAATGCAATGAGGAACAAAATACATTTTGTTTTAGTTTTATCTCACCTGCGTGTCCCTCAGATTCGTCCATCTTGGTCTGTTGATGAACTATTGTCGCAAAATTGTATGTGGCGTATATACTGATACATAGTTTTGTGACAAACTAGAATAAGCAACTGCATTGTACATACTATATTTTAAACAGGTACGTACAAAACGATTATAGTTTGACACTAACTACCAGGATTGTGTTTGCGACTATCGTACATCGTTCAAGGTGTCTGAATTACTTTACGGTAATGGTAGATGGCAACGAATGACGCTTTTAATTTTGAAATTTTTAACCTACGAAACACCAAGGTTTTCAGCGAAATCACGCAATAAATAAAGCTCATCAAACTAAATCTTCATTCCATGATCATGTCAGATGATGCTATTGATCCCCTGGCCCTTGAACTTAACCGTGATTTGAATCTCGCTGCAGCAGGAGAGGCCAAGAGCCGCTATGCGTTAGGACTTTGGGACAACGAAGACCTTGCGAAGGTTTGTTTTAGAATGTTTTAACGTGATTACTTGGTCAACAGATTTTGAATCTTTACATTCTGTAAGACCTTGTTCTGTCAGTGTTTTCCAATTCTGTCTTCAGAGATGTCCACACCATCACCTACCATCGATGTCCCAAACTGCGTTCACTTAACGACAAAAACACGAATACGATAGGCCTATTTATTGAAATACTATTTTACATGTTTTAGCTACTATACGTGAAACAAAATAAACTGCAATCAAGTAACGTAAAAAATCAACAATGTGGACGTAGAACGAATCCATTCTAATAAATAAAAGTGAAACATCCTCCAGTAAACAGGAAGAATCATAGTCATAATGCCCCAGTACTAAACGGCCTTAACAATAATTGGTCAAAACGGCCACAAAAAAAGTCAAAACGGCCAAAGTGAAAAAGTCAAAACGGCCCTTAACAAAAGTCAAAACGGCCAAAGTGAAAAAGTCATAACGGCCCTTGAAAAAACAAAAAAAACCAAGATATAATACTTTTTTTTTTTTTTTTAAATTCATCTAGATTATGCTTATGTTGTTAATATTGAAAAGTCATAGTTATTGGTATAAATCAGTTTAAGCCTCGATCATTACCCTACTGTGTTTTCCGATTAGCGGATGTATATCGGTTATTTTACTGTCGCAAATTTAGTTTTATTGGCGACGCGTTAGCAACTGTAAAACCACCGATATACGTCCGCAAATCGGAAAACACAGTAAGGTTATCCTTATTCTAATTAAATTGTTTGCTGGTTGATTTTAAATAGGAAATTGTCACATTTTTAGTAAGAATAAGCACACAAACGGCACCAGCTGGTGACGTCATTAGGCAGCCTGCGGGCAGTGTGGCCCAGTGGTACAGTGCCCGCCTGATGCACGGTCGGTCTAGGATCGATCCCCGTCAGCTGACCACTGGGTTTTTTTCTCGACATAACCATATGTCCGACGCCAATATAACCGTCATTAAAATGTGTTGAGTGCGTCGTTAAACAAACCACAAAAATTTAAAAAAAAATAAAATCATTAGGCAGCCCATTAACAGACGATGGGTGGTCGGACAATTAGCGGCTGAGGCATGGATGTGTAATTTGACATATTTAATCAGGCCTCATGATTTTACCTCCTGAAATGTTTAGTGGAGATCTAATCAGATTCGTTCTTACAAATGTGTTGAATTAGAATGTAATATCTTGATCAAAATTAATTTGTATTATTAAAATAGCAGTGTTGTTAAATAAAATGTAAATTGTGTTGTATGACCTAATATATTGTTACCAATGATTCCGTTGTTTTGGTTGTTTTTATACATATTTTTTAACTGCCAGTGTGATATAGGCTATATTGACAACTAATTATTACTAATCAATGGGAATTAATTTAATGTGATAGTACCTATTGGCCGTTCTGACCAATTTCTTTGGCCGTTTTGACCAATTTCTTTGGCCGTTATGACTTTTTTCTTTGGCCGTTTTGACTTACATGTTCAGGGCCGTTTCGTCATAGGGCTGTTTTGACCGCATACCAACAGGAATGGGCGAGACGTTTCTAACTAAATTCAATTTGTCAAGCATTCTGTTCCGGTCCGCGTTTTATCAACACACCTCACTCACATTTGATGTCAATACTGATAGACATTACATTCATACCTGCGAATAGTTTGTAATTTTTTAATGAATTGATTCTAAATTAATTCAAAAGTATTTACAACAGTTGTGAATGGATTATGAATACCGGTACTATTCACTACAATAGAGGCACAACATTTTAGCATACTTTTTTGTAGATCAAATATAATAATTGAAAACAAATTCTAACAGCAGGGGTCTTAAAAATCGTAGAAATTAAAGTATTTGGCCTTATTGATCTGGCATGTGTGAGGTCATGTGACATGCACCGAATGTTAATTCATCTTTCTCTATTTTAAGTCAAGTTTTACAACTTATGTGGACCCGATATTGGTAATTTTAAGGAATAAACAAAAACGGCTTAGTAAAATTAATGGTTTGTAAAGTTTTGTATTTAGATACTTACTTTTCTCAACTTTATTGTTTATAAAAAATGTTCTTGAACTGTGAAGAAAATCCTCGTAAATGAAAGACATGTCGATGACAACAAATCAGATGTTGATTGCGCGAACTGTATATGAGAAAGCAAAGTGAATGGAATTTGAAGCATAACACATTTAGGGACATTGACTATACCTTTCTCAACTTCCCCAGAGTGCAATCTCTCCATACTTCCATGCATCCACCTGGCATACTCATCCTCTGTCACTTAAAAAGCTGGTCTGACATTAATGATGGTAAATGGCAGTGTGGCATGAATAACCATAGCCACAAGAGATGAGGACTATGATGTGAGTGAAATAATTAGAAAGACAGGAAGAGCTGTTGTATTGTGATAAAATGAGATGGAATACCAGGCTGAGAAAAGAATGGCGGCAGTGGGATAAAAAAGAATGAAAAACATCAACTTGAACCTGTTGTATATTGGTTTATTACAGGTCCGAATTCAAGTCCTCAATAAGCACACAGCCAGTGTTAACAGTTGTGACGTCTTCTGCAATGACAGGTTTGTTCTGACGGCATCTGATGACCACTCAGTGAAGTTGTGGGACTTCAGGTCTGGCTCACTTCTTAGGTCATATGATGAGCTTCATTCCATGGAAATCAGTGAAGGCAGGCCAAGTTATGATGGCACCAGGTAACAAAGTTATAGTTTGTTTTGTTTCCCCACTAGAACACATTGATTTATTTTGATCATCAATTATTGGATGTCATACATTGGTCATTCTGACATTTAGTCTTAGAGAGGAAACCCACTACATTTTTCCCATCAGTGGGTGTGGGTAATTTTTGGCATGCTTCCATCAGACAACTGTTCAAGCTTGCCTGCCGTGGGCACAACCTTATGCCTAAAACCATAGAGGTATATGGGCATGTTAAACATCTGACTTTGCTAGAGAGTTATGTCCATGCATGACAGGTTTCCATTTATAGCAAGGGAACTTTTATATACATCATGCCATATATACCAGTTGTGGTAGACTGGCTGGAACAAGGTACAGGGTAACATGATTAATATGAAATCACAGGCTGTGTTTATAAAACGTTCTGGTTCAGACTGTCAAAAGAGTTTAACAGTAAATTTGTCTTTTTCTAATAGCACCATTATATATGCACATATAGAACTAAAAGAATCCTTCATATGTGTCCATGTGGGACAGGGCTATTCCACCCGAGGGTACATAATTTGTTGTCAGGGACGAAGCTTGCCGAGGTCTTGACATCATATTATGTACCTGAGGATGGAATAGCCCTGTCCCACATGGATCATAATGGAGGATTATTTTTCTCCCATCCAGTAGATGAAAAACAAGCATTTTGGGAAAACATGAAAAACCTACATTTTTTTATTTTATCTTACAATAAAATAATCATAACCATTGAAAAGATCGTACCCAAAAATTGTTTATACTAAAAGTATAAACCAAAAATGGGAGTATAATTCATTATGACAGCAGGTTGCCTTGTTTTTATGAAATATAAAAAGCATTTCTTGTGTTATTATGGCCATTTACGTGACGTCACCCAATGTTAATATCAGCTCAAACAGGCCCGTAGCCAGCATGTTTAGCGAGGGGGATCGAAATTTCATGTAACGGAACTCATGTAGAGGGCAACCTTGCCTCAAAATCACTCTGCAGAGATACGTCATCCAAAGTGAACAGGAGTAGGGGGGTTCTCCCCAGAACTTTGTTTGATAATACACTAACGTTTGTTACGAAAGTTCACATGTTGCATGATGTTGTTGTATGCATGTAACCGTTTATTTTCAGTCCTACCAATGAATTTATAATAAATGATGCATGGCAAAATATTTCATATATATTAGCCTACCTCGTTTAATGACACCACTGGAACAAAATGCCTATTAATCAGCGGTTGTTGGGTAGTAAATGCACAGTCATATCGACACTTGGTCACAGAGGAAACCCACTGCTACCACATGGCTACTCTTTTCAAATAACAGCAAGGCATCTTTATGTGCCATTCCCATAAACCAGATAGCATACACGGCAACCTTTGATGGACAAGTTATGGATCACTGGTTAGGACAGCATATAATCAAACGGGTCCACTGAGGAGGATAGAACCTAAACACATGGAATCTCAGGCAGACATTCTTGCTACATGTACGTCCCGCTACTTAACTTGCATAACATAATATTATGTCGACAGTTACATAAATACGGAGTCGAGTTGCATTTTCCGCGGGTGCTGTTGGGCGAATAATGTTGTAACCTCGTTTGGATTTATCTCTTGATCATAATGAATTGTTAGGAGCGCCAAATTAGAAAGGCGCTCCTGTTCCATAGATGCACGCATGTATGTGTGTAGTCACCGAATGGTGCTGAAGCTTCGCTCACACTTGCACGAAGTAACCAGTAACCGATAATGTGCACACAATTTGTAACAGTACGAAATTTTTTGGAAACATTGTTGCATCACATGCATAACATTATTTGACAAAACAGCTATAACTGATATGGTGATTGAAAAAATTCCGATGGGTAGCAAACCTGGCTACGTTGCGCCGGTTATTCGGGGACAAGATTTTTATTAGTAAAAATCTAATTAAAAAAAAAAAAAATTCATTTGAGCGGAACTCTCTATTCTGTGGGGGGGATCGTCCGATCCCCCCCTGGCTACGGGCATGTCAAACAACAGAAGTCACATGGTCATGAATGCAAGATAGATTTATTCTTAATGGTCTGACGTCATGGAATATGCAGTGTCTGCGCTTAACAGGTTTTTTTTTAGTTGCCATTCGAGCAAGTGGTGACAGCACTTTCATTTGCCCGGTGCTATTTTCACTTGCCCAAATACTATTTTCTAAATAAAAAAACGGTCGCCAGGTGGGCAACCTTACTGTGGGTTTTCAGTCGCCCTTCGTCATTTTCAGTTGCCAGGGGTGATCGGGCGACCGTTAAGTTCGAACCCTGAATACGCCTGTCTTGCATGGCTAGGGATAGGAGAAATATATATTACTTGCATGTCATCGTCACTTATTGAGGGACGAGCGGGCAGCATAGCCCAGTGGTACAGTGCCCGCCTGATGCGCGATCGGTCTAGGATCGATCCCCGTCAGCTAACCACTGGGGTTTTTCTCGACATAACCATATGTCCGACGCCGATATAACTGTAATTATAATGTGTTGAGTGCGTCGTTAAACAAACAAAATTATTGAGGGACGAGGTGTGGCCCAGTGGTAAAGCACTTGCTTGATGCATGGTAGGTTTGGGATCGATCCCCGTCAGTGGGCCCATTGTGGGTTTTTCTCGCTCCAGCCAGTGCACAATGACACCTTCTGCTATAAATGTTAGCTTATAAATGTGTCCATTACAAATTATGTTTTTAATTAAGGCTTAAGGCATATTGTCACAGGCCACTGACCTATTTCATGGTCTAATAAAGTATTACCGGAACAAAAATAATTTGATTTATCCCTAAATGTATTTTATTCAACCATCTTCATAACCACTTACTCCATTTATTAA
Organism: Dracogyra subfuscus; assembly: GCA_016106625.1. NCBI lineage: Eukaryota > Metazoa > Mollusca > Gastropoda > Neomphalida > Peltospiridae > Dracogyra > Dracogyra subfuscus. The sequence goes on along the minus strand of JAECMU010028459.1, from coordinate 3,333 downwards.
TGACATTTTGTAAAAATAATTGAATTATGGCAATGGTCTATAATTCAAAAACTAAACTAGCTGAGAGGGATGACATGGATTTCACTCCACCTTGGTTCAGTTAAGGTGATACGATAGCTAGATTTGGTTTTCAATAGTTACTGTAATTTTATTTATTATCCATTTTTAGAGAAATAAGTTCCTTAAATCTGTGCCATTATGCCTTTAAAATTGGGAAGCTCCACTGATACATGTAGGTAACCATGTATGGTAAAGTAAAGTTTCCTATAGATGATGCCACTTCCTCCACTGGTTTTAATTCACCAGTTGTGAAGAACTGGTATGTATACTGTGTTTTACAATTTCAGATTTGTTACCTGTGGCTGGGACAAAATGGTTAAATTTTGGGACACGGAAAACGGAACTTGCCTGGTCAGTTTTGTTGCTTACTTTCTTTTTTCTTTTCTTTATTATTATTATTATTTTATTTAGTTTTTAATATTGAGGAAATAAATCTCCATGGCTACACTGCTTCTATTACATATAGGCCTCTGAAAAGTGACACATGAGCAGCACCCACATTTTGTATGCTGCACGTTGTCTATTCTAGGAGAACGAAAAAAACGCCAAAGTTGTTGAATTACATGCAGTGACATCATCTCGTTTGTCCAGGCTTTAAAGTTGTTGAATTACATGCAGTGACGTCATCTCGTTTGTCCAGGCTTTAAAGTTGTTGAATTACATGCAGTGACGTCATCTCGTTTGTCCAGGCTTTAAAGTTGTTGAATTACATGCAGTGACGTCATCTCATTTGTCCAGGCTTTAGATCTCAGTAACTTGGGCCCAGCGGACACTTTTTCTCTTGTGAGTGCAGGAAGGTCATTTTAGTTCAGTACTGTCATTAACAGCTGCTGGAGAGTGATCAGTATTTGTAAATGCATATCAAGTTGGTTTAATCTAATTAAAATTAGCATTTCATTGGTTTTAAGCTGAAATATGTTGAGGTCAACATTTTTGTACTTAGTTTGGGGCAATTATTTTGGTGCAGTTTTTTTTAGGCACAATGTTTATCGCCTCAAATCAGTCTAAAGCCCTCTTTGTTGTTGTATTTTCAGTGGAAGCAGGGTCACGGAGGTGTTGTCATGTGCTGTAAACTGTCGCACAACGGAAATCTTGTTTGTTCCGGGTCAGACTTCGACAACTCGGTTAAAATAACAGACACCAGAACGGGAGATATTGTTCACAATTTGAAAGGTAGTTGACGGTGATCAAGTAGGTTTAGGGATTTTATTAGTCCCCTACCAGACCAAACGGAGGGAACTTTAGGTTTCATCTCCATCCGTCCGTCTTTCTGTCCCACATATAGGCTTTGAGCTGACATTTTGTGTATATCTTCACCATGTACAGATTACAAATGAGGTGTGATGTTCATTGTGATCCACCTATTTTTGACAGGTGTTTGTGTTTTCCTGGTCTATATATAGGGTTTTTGTTAGTACTCTACTGGTCCAGCCTGGATATAATCAGAGGGGTCTATGGGTTTCACCTGCCTCGTGTCTGGTCCAGCCTGGATATAATCAGAGGGGT
>JAECMU010028440.1:0-12952 GCA_016106625.1 Dracogyra subfuscus | reverse complement strand
TTACTGCACTTCAACAAATGATTTAACGAATATGTTTATTGAAATTCTACTCTGAAATACTCGGGTCGAGTCGAGCTTATGTCACGTAACCTAAAAAAGCAATATTTTTGGTCAGTGAACAAAAATATAGAAATTTATCTAGTCATCATATCTTGCCACTATTTATAGTGATTGCAGGATAAATCTCGGAAACCGCTGGTCCGATCTCTCTAAAAATTGGAATATGATAGTTTTTAGCCCCAATAACTTTCAGCAAAATCGGAGAGGGAGAGAGGGTGAGGTGACATTTTTCCATTTTTGGGGGGTGGTTTGACATGGAATGACCTTCATCAGGTATGACGTTCCCCGACATAATGTTTATGTTCATTGAGAATTGAACAAACTCCTGTATAGCTATGGCTGGACCAATGGGATGACATTATATTGTAATGAACGTAACGGAAATTTAATTATTAGATGATAATTAATTAATCAATGTGCTCTAAACAAAACAAATCTTTTTTAACTTTACAATACCAGTGCCTACAATGTATATATCCAGTGTATTTATGTCATATTCAAATGTAGCGGGTTTCCTTTCTAAGACTCTGTGTCAGAATTACCAAATGTTCAACATAAAATAGGCGACGATTCATTAATCAATGTGCTCTAGTGGTGTCGTTAAACAAAACAAACTTTCAATGAAGACCTGTGTTGGAATTATAACATTATCAATATCCAGTATCCGATGATTAATTAATCAATGTGCTCTAGTGGTGTCATTAAACATAACAAACTTTCAATGAAGACCTGTGTTTTAAAATTATAACATTATCGATATCCAGTATCCAATGATTAATTAATCAATGTGCTCTAGTGGTGTCATTAAACATAACAAACTTTCAATAAGACCTGTGTTAGAATTCTAACATTATCGATATCCAGTATCCGATGATTAATTAATCAATGTGCTCTAGTGGTGTCATAAATAAATTTAAAAAACCCATAGACTTACAGGTCATGACTCTGATGACCTCCGTGGTTCCACTCTGACCTTTGACATTGGTCGCGTACAGTCGAAGATAGTAGTCTGTTGCCGATAGAAACCCACGCACCACGGCAGTCATGTTTTTCCCCTCCCCGTCGATCGGGTCATGTTCAAGGTTTTTACTTTTCCATTCAGACTCCTTCTCCGTCTTGTATCCGACAACAAAACTCTGCGGAAACCCGCCGTAGTAACCAGGAACCCAGTACAGAGTGACAAAGTCATTTCCAGGCTCCACAAGAAATTCAGTTGGGGTTAATGGCGGACCTGCAGAAAAAGAGAAGAAAAAAACACAATGTTGGTTTAGGTCAGACATTTTTTATTTTATGTTTTACGAGCTAATTCTTATACAAAACAACATCGGGAATTGGAGTAATAAGCACTTTGAGAGTATTGACAACGCAATACACATCCCCTATCTGGCCCAACTAATTTTTGTATCTCCTAAATTCAAGGGCCATAACTGTGTCAAACGTGATCCGTTACAGTACCCGGCAGTGGGCCCAGTCGGTTGTTTCTCATTCCAGCCAGTGCACACGACTGGTATATCAAAGGCTGTGGTATGTATTATCCAGTCTGTGGTATGGTGTATATAAAAAGATCCCTTGCTACTAATCGAAAAGAGTAGCCCATGAAGTGGGGACAGCAGGTTTCCTCTCTCAATAGTTGTGTGGTCCTTAACCATATATCTGACATCATATAACCATAAATAAAATGTGTAAATAAAATGCGTTGAGTGTGTCATTGCCACTACCGGAAATGGAAATAAAATTAAAGAAAAACGATTTCCGGTCAAAATGGCGGATTTTATTTTGATTTTTTCAACTGAAAATACTTTGAAATTTTGAATTCAAAAAGTGGTTTTTGGCAAGTATTTTCGCTTGACAACAATGGCGGCACATCGTGGTCATTTTCAGGAATTGACAGCTGATTTGACAGCTAATTTGATAATAAATTTGATCGTTTTTCCAACAACTAAAATCAACAAATATTGCAATATGAATCTTAGTTCGGGTTTAAAAAACAAATCTGGTCATAAAACAATTGTTATCGGGAATAATGGACATAAATACTGGACAGCTGGCCACAAATGCCCGTAAGTAAACACAACTTTTTTTATTTTTTGCCCAATTTTAATCGCCATTAACTGGTCTAAAAATAATAAAAATTAAACAAAATCCACAAAAATAATACTTACCGATATATATATGAACTTTACTTCATGTATTTATAAAACATTTAAGTGAATATATGTGAGTAAAAATTATAAACTTGTACCCACTCAACATGTTTTTTGTCAAAAATTAATCCAGTAGTCTAAAGGTTAAATAAACCATGTCTGTCTTTCTTGTTACAGCATGTGATAAAGCTACATGTACATTGCCAAAAGAAAAGTATGGAATTTGTTTTTCATATCTCCTAAATTCAAGGGCAATAATTCTTTCACAAATGGGCATATCACCAAGAAAATGCCCTACCGGTACGTCTGATAGAGGACTAAAATAAAACACCCCTAAAAAGATGACATACTCTACCTATGAGAGTGACATTGAAGTCGATGAAAGTTCTGCCTTCGCTGTTTTCCATCATAAAGCTGTACGACTCGATACCAACCCTCACGTCAACGTAAAACGTCAACTCGTAGGTAAGAAGGTAGACAATGTTACTGTTTATCGGCTTGACTGCAACGTTGCCAGGTTCCCGCCTCTTGCCGTGGATGACTTGGTACAAGTGATAGTCGCTAGGGCGAGGATACGACTCAATTTCCAGATTCACAGTCAACGCCATTCCATTTTCCTTGCCAAAAGTGTGAGCGAAACTTGCCCTTGGACTTAGTCGTGGAGCACCTGAAATGATAAAGAGGTGGGGGAGGAAAGGAATGTAAGCAGATTCCAAGAATTTTGAACTAGTCTTTCCCACAGGGAACTCCTTTTTTAATACTATGGTATTTACTATAAGCTCAGGGTATGCAGTTGGAAATTGACTGGCCAATCGCGTTTCTCACAGCAACAGAATGACTCGCCTGTACAAATTTTTAATGGCCCATGACCGAATTTCGTTAAAAGAAAAACTTACTCAAATTGTAATATACAAACATAACATACTATCGAAACAGTCACAAACACAGCACTGACCTTAGATGACCGTTGGTTCCTTGGCTGATAACTAAAAGACACTGGACACTCAAGAGTCTCTCTTCCCCAAAGGTCCAGGTCCAGGTCCAAAGAGTTTTACGTACACGTTCAGAACAAGCTGTTGTAGCGTACGCCTGTCACAGTCGCGGGGACCGGCCTTGGCCGGTTCCCCTCGTCTGTGACAGGAAAGGTGTGGGGGTGGGTTAAGGAGGGACCGCCTGCGCTAACAGGTTCAAGAGAGAACCAGTAGCCCAATCAACTTGGGGGCAGGCGGGGGTTTTGTGGGTGCTATGGAATTTCGATACCATTAATTGGCGTGTCCAAAAAGGAAGTTGGGTGCGCAATTTAATTTGAAGGAATTTTGGCGCAATTTTGATGGTCGTTCTAAATGAAACAGGATTCCCCAAAACAGGCTGCACCCTTTTATAGGCGGACTTGAAAGTTTAATTGTTTTTTATAATAGGAAACAGATACTTCTTGCTCTGAATTAATAATTTAATTGAATAGAAATTGTGTTTACATTTAGTAACAATATTTGAATAAGCATGATAACTTCACTGCTATTGCACCCTCACAAACAACTAAACTACAATTACTTGGTTGAATACAACTCTCATGGAGTGCCTGAAATGATAAAGGGGGATAAAAGGAAAGGAATGTAAGCAGATTTAAAGTAATTTTGAACTAAGAGTCCTTCCCATAGGGAAAGCCTTTTTCCATACTATGGAATTTACTGTAAGCTTTACTATTTCCAAGTCGATTCTTTTCTAAATTTCACACAAAAATAGTTGTTTTGTTTGGTTGTTTCCAAACCACTTTACTTTTCTTCTTACATCAAACCAAACAGAATCTACATGTATTCACAAAAATATAAAATATTTTGTAGGAGGATGTGATGGACTATCTAAACATGTACATGTATGTACATTGTATATGTATGCAGGGCTTGAAATGACCTGTAACCAAGTTGCCAAATGGAACCAATGTCCTGTTTGGGCAATTTAAATATTAAAACAATAATGGCATTAGTCATCCAAGCGGGCCAGCATAGCCCAGTGGTACAGTGCCCGCCTGATGCGTGGTCGGTCTAGGATCGATCCCCGTCAGCTAATTAACCACTGGGGGTTTTCTCGACATAACCAAATGTCCGACGCCGATATAACCGTAATTATAATGTGTTGACAAACAATCAAACCAAAAAATAGTCATCCAAATTATATTATCTTCTTTAGAGCTGTAACACATAAGCCAATATTAACATTTGTATTCCACATTAGTATACATACCACGGCCTTTGTTATACCAGTTGTGGAGCACTGGCTGTAATGAGAAATACCATATACACATGTACATGTATCTTCACCTATAAGTCAAATTTGGTCACCCAAAATTTATTTTAGAACTTGGGGGGGTCGACTTATAAGAGGGTAAAAAAAAATTCACCTACAAATATTACCGTTTAGGGGATTATTTTACAAGTTTTACTGTTTAAGTATGCCCTGTATTTATACTGAAATATGTTAATTTGACACATTTATTTTGTATAAACTTTTGTTTTTGTTTGGCATTAATGATTTTGGTTATGTGAAAAGGCATGCCATCTCACTCGCATGCCAAGACAACAGTCCACTTAGTCAAAATAACAGCCATCACCAATAGCAAAAATGTAAACAATACTAATTACATGTACATGTTGCCTGAGTTTATTTTGAAATTTGATCACTGGTATTAATTGTTGTTCAAAAATTTTTTTTGTCTGTGATTAAATTCATGAATATTACTGAACTTTCCCTTAAAATAACTTAGACTGGAGCCTATTTCACTAAACATCGCAGGGTATAATCTAGACAATTTGTTAAGGGTCCCTTTTTGGTCAATGGGGAACAATTACGTTTCAAATACAAAAAAGGGGATTTTCAAAAATAATCAATACTAATACTGGACCTCTCTGTGAGAGGCGAGTAGCGACTCACGTGCGCCCCTCATACTCGCCTAAAACTTACAACTGGCGAGTAGTTTATTGCTTGCCTCAATCATTTTGCTATAGGCTATTGTTGAAAAAAGTCATCACAAGCCAATAAAGCAATATCATAAAAAGATCCGTTTTCTTCTTTAACTTAGCAACTTTGGAAATCCTAATTGGGAAACTGTTGTGTTGTAATTGGGAAACGTTTGGTATTGGATTGGGAATTTACATTAGGGGAATGGGGCCTTTCTCCGGCCCCAAAATGTATGGTAGATTATACCCTGCATCGTAAATTTACGTTTACATGTAAAACTTACACCTGTCGTACGTCTACGTTTACGTGTACGTTTACTCCATTTCACGAAGTCGGTCGTAGAAATACTACTAACTTACTTTGCACGTAAATCTACGTCTGTTTTCTTTTGCTGCTCATTTAGCAGAAATCTGATATCTAAAGCCGATTATTAATAAATCAATGTGCTCTAGTACTGTCGTTCAACAAAACAAACTTATAACTTTTAAAAGAAAGAAAGAATAAACTTGATAATGTTTGGAAACCGCTGTTTCCGGTATACCAATGTATGGTTGTACTGCACTAAATAAATTCCTATAGGCGACAATGTTAACCTATGTAGTTAAAAACACTATTATGGGTCAATTCCCTATATTTGCTTTGGGAATGTGTGTATGTGTGTGTGTGTGTGTGTGTGTGTGGAGGGGGGGAGGAGGCACTGATGGATCGGGTACAAACTCTATATCAGATTTTGGGATACATTGGTAAACATTAATGTGATAAACAAGTCTCACAAGTGGGGGAGACGTACCCCCAGGCACCCTCCGGTTCCTACTGTCCTGATTTGGACAAGTCGATATGCACTTTAAAAATAAAATAAAAAATAATAATTATGGTGATTTCAATTCATGTTTTCCAACAAAGTAATAGATATATTGTAAAAAGAGTCTGCATTAAAAAAAAAAAATTAAATGTCATGTCCATGCACCCATGGATCCGCAACTAAAATTTTCCCAGGTCATAAACGAGTTTATTATTTGTATAGGCAAAATGCAAGATGACGTTTGTGTGCAGTGGCGTAGTGTGGGTTGCCAGCGCCCGGGGGAAGGCAAATATGTTTTTTTTCTGTTGTTTTTTTTAACGACGCACTCAACACATTATAATTACAGTTATATCGGCGTCGGACATATGGTTATGTCGAGAAAAAACCCCAGTGGTTAGCTGACGGGGATCGATCCTAGACCGACCGCGCATCAGGGCACTGTACCACTGGGCTATGCTGCCCGCTGGAAGGCAAATACTGCACCCCCTAACCAGTGGACCGTTAGCACTCCCCGAGTCCCTTCCACCAGTCCCAAATTTTGTGCCCAGGGCTACGACACTGTTTGGGTGGGTTTCTTTTTTTTGCATTTTTTTTTTTCTAGACAGCTTTCACCCCAATCAAAATAATAGTCAATTGGCCAGGCAATCATTTGTGCATAGATATATCTTTCAATTCTAAATTGTAAAGAAAATATAATGTTTAATTTTAAAACATGAAAGTAAAACACGGTACAGTGCGTCAAATATAAGTTTAAAAAAAATACATTTGATAGCAGGGGCAGATCTAGACATTTGTGAAGGGGAGAGGGGTGTCACAGAATTGTAATAGGAGCAAGTTGAGTTTGTGCAAGGCAAATAAGCCAAGGTCCGAAATATTCGTAATGAAGACAAGAAGACACGCGTTTTAAGGACAGTTTATCACATCTCCATGTCCAGACCACAGGACGGCCCTGTGTTTAATGGGAGCTGGTACAGGAAATAGGTACTGGGAGAAATATTGTCTGTTTTTTTGCTGCATACATTTACGTATATCAAAAAATATGCAGACTCGTCTTAATAGAACACTATCAGCCTATTTGAAAAAGAGAAATAAAAAACTGAGTGGATTAAAAAAAAAAAAAAAAAAAAGAAGATTTACGACACCACTAAAACATATTGATTTATTATTCATCGGCTATTCGATGTCAAAAATTTGGTAATTTTGACAAGTAGTTGTTAGAGGAAACCCGCTAAAAAAATATCATAATGCAGCAATTTAAGGTATGTTTTATATCCGCTTTCCCACAAACAGGAAAGCACATACCACAGCCTTTAACCAGCTGTGATACACTGGTTGGAACGAGAAGAAAAACAAATCAGTTGAATGGATCCACTGATGTGGTTCGATCCTGTGATGCTAGCACCTCAAGCGAGCAGTCAACCAACTGAGCTAAATCTCGCCCTGAGTGGATCAAATGACATAGGTAACAAACTTGGCTATCACTGGATTAATAAAGGGAGTTAATTTGTTAAACACTTTACAAAAACAAAAAGTGTGACCATTTTATGAATTATCGAAGTGGATGTAGCAATTTACGTGTGCGACTAGTTGTTTGTTTGATTGTTTAACGACGCACTCAACACATTATAATTACGGTTATATCGGTGTCGGACATATGGTTATGTCGAGTAAAAACCCCAGTGGTTAGCTGACAGGGATCGATCCTAGACCGACCGCGCATCAGGCGGGCACTGTACCACTGGGCTATGCTGCCCGCTGTGCGACTAGTTGTGGTCGAGGGCACTCTTAGATTTACATCTAACTTTATTCGTAAATTACGTTTACACTTCTTTGTGAAATACTCTTCAGTCGTAGATTTACGTTTACGTGCAAAACGTAGTTTACAATGTTTAGTGAAATTGGCTCCTGATCTCTGCAGTTCACTGGAGCAATAGCCTTGAATAGGGACACACATCATTTGGTACAAAAACCAGTGTACTCTCCAGAGTTATCCTCCTTACATGTATTAATATGGTGGTAAAACATGTGATAAACCAATGGTACATGTACTTTCAGTTTTATCGTAGTGATTGTTGTCAGTGTTTATAAATAAAGTTGTTGTTTGTGCACAAAACCATGCTGTACAGTGCCATACAGTACCAGTCAAATAGCTTTCACTATCTAAGGGAATATTTTGTTTTGATGCAATGTACAAATGTGAAAACCGAAGTTTGTAAAATAATTTTCTTTTGTTCAAATATTGTACATTATTGTTCTCATGTGCTTAAAATAAGAAATATTTCAATATTCATAAGTTGTTTTTTAATTAAAAACATTTATGGGTCGGCTTATAAAAGGGTCAATAAAAAATAGGTTTTCAGGGCTTAAAATTAGATTGACTTACAGGCGAAGATATACTGTAGTCAATGGGTCCAGCGATGGGGATCGATCCCAGACCAACCACACATCAAGGGAACACTTTACCACTGGGCTACACCATGCCCTTTTTCAATTTCAATGTCCGTGTCGAAGTGTTTCAATGTGCACATTAAGAACAAGCTGTTTAGACTTACAGTAAACAGTGAGCTGCCAGCTCAACCCATTCACAGGGTTACCGATCCCGTTTTCGGACTGGCAGTTGTACGTTCCGTAATCAGAGCACTTCGCCCGCCCAATCTCGTACTGGCTTGTGTACTCGTGGTGAGTTATCTCCTCCTTAACGAAGACACGCACCATCTCGCTGGACATGTCGTCGGTTCGGAACGGCTCCGTGTCTGTGTCGGTGAACCACTTGACGACAGGACCGGGGTGGCTGTCCACGAGACACTGGATCGTCACAGAGTCGTTTTCTTTCACCTCCTTCAAGGTGTCGGTCTCGTTGTTTCGCAGACCAACATTACTGATAATGGGGTTATCTGGGGAAACAGAAAGAAAAAGAGGAATACTTGTGAATGGATGGAAGAAAAGGATGGATGGATGCATGTGTGAGTGGGTGGGTGTGGATGGATGCATGTTTGTGTGGGTGTGGATGGATGGATGGATGGATGGATGGATGCATGTGTGAGTGGGTGGGTGTGGATGGATGCATGTTTGTGTGGGTGTGGATGGATGGATGGATGGATGGATGGATGCATGTGTGAGTGGGTGGGTGTGGATGGATGGATGTTTGAGTGGGTGTGGATGGATGGATGGATGGATACATGTGTGAGTGGGTGGGTGTGGATGGATGCATGTTTGAGTGGGTGTGGATGGATGGATGGATGGATGGATGCATGTGTGAGTGAGTGGGTGTGGATGGATGCATGTTTGAGTGGGTGTGGATGGATGGATGGATGGATGCATGTGTGAGTGGGTGTGGATGGATGCATGTTTGAGTGGGTGTGGACGGATGGATGGATAGGTGCATGTGTGAGTGGGTGGGTGTGGATGGATGGATGGATGGGTGCATGTGTGAGTGGGTGGGTGTGGATGGATGGATGGATGGATGGATGGGTTTTTGATTAGTGTGGGGCTTTGGTTGGATCATGGTTGATGGATGGATGGATGGATGGACGGATGAATGGTAGGATGGATGATTCAATGGATGGATGGTTGGACGGATGAATGGTTGGATAGATGGTTCAATGGACAGATGGATGGATGGATGGTTAGATGGATGGTTGGATGGACGAATAAATGGATGGATGGTTAAATGAATGTTTCAATGGATGGATGGATGGATGGTTCAATGGATGGATGGATGGATGGATGAATGGTTCAATGGATGGATGGTTGGATGGATGAATGGTTGGATAGATGGTTCAATGGATGGATGGTTGGATGGATGGTTCAATGGATGGATGGTTGGATGGACGGAATGTTGGATGGATGGATGGATGCAGGGTTCCACCTAGGATCTGGAAAATGGGAGTCATCTTGACTCACAGGGTTTTATTTTGGGGTCATGCATTCAGAAATGAGTCACCTCTGATATATATTTCTTAAATCACATAATTAACTGAATAACTGTCTGGTGCATGCATATATTATATCCCCTATTCTATCCGTATAATATATACACATGCATATCCCTTGATTTTCTTCTTGTAAATAATTTAGTGCTTTTTGATGTAGTGCGAAGGGACGTAGAAAGTGTGGTTGTTTCTACATCTGAATATTGTTACATGTCCTCTATAGCTGGTATCCAAACTTGTAGCAACTGTTTCTCAATCAAAGTAGTGTAACAAATCAACAAGATGCTTAAACATCTAAAACAAACATCCTAAAATAATGTTTAAATAAAAATAAATTATTTCACTTTTCTCTCTCTCTCTTTAAAAGTTTATTAAAATTATGGGCTACCAATTTCACTGAGGACTACCAGATTTAATAAACTGGAAGCCCGGTGGGCTACCACTGAAAAACGTTACGGTCAAAGCCTGCATACATTTTTTTTTTTTTTTTTTTAACGACGCACTCAACACATTATAAGTACGGTTATATCGGCGTCGGACATATGGTTATGTTGAGAAAACCCCCCAATGGTTAGCTGACGGGGATCGATCCTAAGCCTGCATACAAAGCAGAAATGTATAACCTACCGTACCCACTAAATCCCGACTAAAGCACTTGTGTCATTAGTGATAAAATAAATCTTCCAACGACAACATGAAACATTTGACTGCCATTATAAATTTGCTAAATAGAGGGAACATTAGGTTTTTATATATTCAAAGAAAATGAATGAAAAATCAACCAACATCGGATATATTTTGCGTCAACCATGACGCAACACAGATTTTTAAAAGGAGTATTTTAGGTAAATGTTGCGTCACATACACAGGATTTTTGCATTATGTGAAACCCCGTGGATGGATGGATGGATGGTTCAAGGAATGAATCAAGGAATGCTTAACGAATAGGGCTGTAAGGACATACTCGGTGCACCAAAGAGCAATCTGTATAATGGTAGCATTCTGGTCGCATTTGTATTGTGTCACTTGCTGAACCGAATACACGAACAGTGAGTCACAAGCAAGCATATTGTGTTAGTGTATGCAATACAACTTCAATATGTAAGCTGATAAAGCCGAATAAAACTAAAATTCAAATAACTGAGGATGAACTAACAAGATTTAACGCGGGGAACCCAACTAACCTCTTGCATGGATAAAACACCATGTGTAGTGGGCTTTTTTTCCCACACATGTAAGCCTTAAGCTGCATCCCAACCAAACGCGAGTGTTAACCTATTTATGTGTTGCACTGTACGTGTGCGGTTAGGATACGGAGATTGACATCAGTGGTTTCTAAAATAATCGCTCGCATCCCTTGTGTCAGTATAGGACACAGCTTTACATGGCTCGAACTTAACAATTTGTCTCCCACGGTAACCTTTCTGCCAGAGCACCACGACTGGTACATCAAATGCCGTGGTATGTGCTATCCTATCTATAGGATGATGAATATAAAAGATCCCTTGCTGCTAATCAAAAAGAGTAGCCCATGAAGAATTAACAGCATGTTTCTCTCTCAATATCTGTGTGGTCCTTAACCATATATCCGATGCGATATAACCGTAAATAAAATGTGTTGAGTGGGTCGTTAAATAAAACATTTTCTTTTCCTTCCAATGGCAAATCAACATGACTGTAAGGTTAGTTTGTTGTAGGTAGACATTTCAAAAACGTGTGACTGTTAAAATATTGACAGTTAATGTTCGTACACCAGGTGGATAAAAACTGCCATTGTTGAGCATTACAGATGGCACAAAACTGCTGTTGGTGATGCTCAATCAATCAAAGAGTTTAACGTGCACATTCAGAACAAGCTGTTGTAGTGCATGCCTGTCGTGGGTGCAAGAGCTTGCGGAGCAAGCTATTTCATCCAAGACAGAAAGTTGGGGTGGGGGTGGGGGGGTGGAGGAAGGAGGGACCGCCTGCACTGGCAGGTGCAAGAGAATACAAGCAGCCCGATCAAAATCGGTAACAGGCAGGGGGTAGTGGGGCTATGGAATTCTGAATTCCATAGCGCCATATCCAAACATTTCTTTCACGCAGAAATTAACACTGCATATGCAAACAAATTGGTTGCAATATTGAGGGCTGTAGAAAGTGTGATTTTTACTGACAAGTGGGAATTTGAGGTCCCCCATGTGTTGACTGGGTGGGAGTGGGAATTTGATGGGGGTTTGTTTGTGTGTGTTTCACTCACAGAGTACGTCAACAAACAGATTTCTCGATTTCTTTCCGTGCTGGTTCTGTACGGTACAGGTGTAGTTTCCATGGTCGCGGCGTGTTACGCTGTCAATCTTGAACATTGTGTCGTTCACACCAGCCACCTCCTGCTTTGTCTGGCGATTCACCCACAACAACCTGCACCGAGGACGGCAGTCGGCTGTACACACCACATCCAGCACGTCGCCAACGGCAACGACTCGGACATTTTTGTCAGGATCAAATTGTATCTTTCTCGGTTTGTCTGAAAGAACAAGATTAAATGAAGGTCAATTAAAATCTGAGCTTCCTTCAACTTATTTTCGTACTTATGTCCAATTATATCAAAGGCCGTGGTATGTACTACCCTGTCTGTGGGAAGCACAAATAAAAGATCCCTTGCTGCTAATCAGAAAGAGTAGCCCATGTAGTGGCGACAGTGGGTTTTTCTTCTAAGATCTGTGTGGTCCTTAATCATATGTCCGACGCAACATAACCATAAATAAAATGCGTTGAGTGCATCATTAAAAAAACATTTTCTTCATTCATGTCTAAATCAGATAAATATTCATTTAGTCTCCAGCATGGATCACTGTATTTACTAAAAACACGTACATAATTACATACACTCCATGGAGATAGTGAATGGGTTATTGTATTTACTAAAAAACCTGTTCGTAACTACACACACTCCACGGAGATAGCGAATGGTTTCACTGTATTTACTAAAAACATGTACATAATTACATACACTCCACGGAGATAGCGAATGGTTTATTGTATTTACTAAAAAACCTGTTCGTAACTACACACACTCC
>JAECMU010028407.1:3838-15183 GCA_016106625.1 Dracogyra subfuscus | reverse complement strand
AAAAAAAAAAAAAAAACCACACCCCACCTACTCACAGACGGATATTTACGGTAGGCTACTATTAGCTGATGTGTGCTAAAAATAACCATGACTTTCCGCCATATTATTTTCGACTGAAAACACCCGAAAACCACTTTTTAACGAAATATTTCATGTATATTTTATTTAAAAAAACCAAACAAAAGTAAAGCCAACATAGTATTCTTTCTGTTGTATTGTTCTATTACTTTTATTTGCAAACACGGCGGGTAATATTTACGAGTGAACGCGATGCTGACTGTGCTGTCTTTATAGTCGTCTGCTAACGCCGTAGGCCTAGACTCTGCCAGCTTTCGTAACGTTGGGCACACTTCCCAAGTTTAAGAAAAACAGGTTTTGTAAATTCACCACATAAAGTGAGTTTTTAAAACTTATTTCTGATTATGCCTGCCAATTATATGTTCTACAGATCTTTATACTCACATGTTTAATTTTCAATCAAAAGTTAGTGCTTGTCAAACTTGCTAGTGACCTTGATATCCAGGATTCTCGGTAGGTGGCGCATCGATCGATTTTACGGAAAATATTGACTGATAAGCCACCGGCGGCCCACAGTGTGCAACACGCTGCACTGCCACTAGTGGCCCGCTGGCGTCTGCTAGCTGGGGTATGTATGTATGTATGCACATCGAATACTGGATTCAACATCGCACATTGCAAATGTATTTTTGACAACTGGCGTACTAATGATACTGTTATTCATATGATACACATTATTTATTAGATTATTAAAACTAAAGAAAATAGCGCAACTATTTCTTTCTTCTTTTTTGTTCTTCTTCTTCTTCTTCTTTTTTTTTTGTTGTTGTTGTTGTTGAAAAGAACATGTGTGTTGTGTTAATTGGGAGAGGGTGTATTCGCAGTAAGCTCTTCAATATATTTATCTTATTAACTCAATGGAAATGCATATCAAAACACTAATACAAACGTTGTAAATATGACATTTCAGAGCTAACATGCCAACATTATAAATAATCAACTATAATTTCAGTTTGTGCTATATCGTATTTTCCAGCTTGCATCAGTGGCTACTGGGGAGAATCCTGCGAGAGGTGTGGTCATTGTGAGATGGGAAGTGTCTGTAATGAAACCACAGGACATTGTCAACAGTGTGAAACAGGATGGGCGTTACCTAGATGTACATGTGTGTAGTTTACTTATGGTTACGTAATTTTAACTGTTACTTATGTTTACGTGGGTTTTTTTTAATGTTGCAATCAATCAGCGTGCATATTTGATACTATTTTGCCAGATATACAGGCATTTTGCAACAATTAATCCTGAACATTCTGAATATATTATAATGTATTATAACACACAGAGAGAGAGAGAGAGAGAGAGAGAGAGAGAGAGAGAGAGAGAGAGAGAGAGAGAGAGAGAGAGAGAGAGACCGTTTACTAGCTTGTGTAATTAGCTCAAAATTGCATTTATGTTCTAGCAACAATCATCATCGCAATGCCATTTTTGCACACATCATTTCCAAAATGCACAGGCAATTATAAACATGAGGCTAAACTAAAATACTATACTGAAAACTACTTCCTTAGCTCAGCAGTAGATCGTGCATTTCATCACCATCACCACCACATCATGCCTAAAGCTGAAGAAGAAATATGCAAAAAATCATGAACCTGTCTTTCGCATATAAGGAGAGATGCATTGTACTGTCCAGCAAATAGACACCAAATGCATACCTCATAGGCTGACCATTATACTGACGACTATCAAGTGTGATCTGTTTAGTTATTGTCAAAACGTCATCGCGGCAACTGGTATGAATTGCATGTAGATTCTCAAAAATGCCAATGATTTGCTTGAAATCTTTCATTCACAATCTAGATCCTTTGATCAACCATTTGATCTTTTAACATTATACATATTATTCCCCAGGAAAAACGGAACGAAAAACTACATTTAAGTTATTGTTATATGACGTCCTGCATGTGGTTAAGTGACACACAAATATTGACAGAGGAAACCCGCTTCCGCCACTTCATGGGTTATTATGTTTGATTAGCATCCAACAGACGGTCTGCTATGTCATGTAATATACAATAATATAATCATTTTCATTTGAAAAATAATGTAATTGTTTTCAAACCACTACGTCAATATTTTGGCTTGATTTATGCTAAATTGATGCTAAAAATATAAACGGCTTAAACACAAATATTGGGTAAATAACCGCAAGCAACCTGTAGAACACATTTTAACTCTGACTTGATACTATTTGTGCCTGTTCGATTAGACTAATACAATTTAAAATATAATTATCACATATTTTAGTTCACATTACTAGTACACATGTTGCACCTATACGCCAATATAGAAATAAAGAATCCCTAAAAAAATAAAATAACAATAATAATGGCTTGTGTTTTGATAAGATAAAACAGCAGCCAATTATTATTTTGAAACGTCCATCTCTGCTTTTGCATGTACGATCTTATTTTGTTTTGTAGCCTACATTTTTAGGTAGTATAGGGCTTCCATAGCTGTGGAATTACGATCTGAATCAGATTTCGCCATTATCCGAATGTGTTATATTTTGGTTGTGTAGTTTGGAATCTGGTTACGTGTTCATGTTCTGCTAGTAAAACAAGTCATTCTACTAGCCTTAATTATTGAAATATGTATTTATTTTCAGAAAATGATCATCCACTGAATAACCTACAACATAATGATTTTATTTATTTATAAAATAGGCTAACACCCTCCAAACCCCCACAAAAACAAAACAAAAAACAACCCCGCAAAAACACATCAAAAGCAACAACAACAAAACAACAAACATTATATATTATCGTGTATAACATCACACACCAGTAAAACTAAGACATCTAGTTTATGAGCATTGAATACACTCCACAGACAGTAAGGGAATTTAAAATGCAAATGTCATTACCAGTGATTGGAACAGAGATGAACTTTCCTAAATGACTGTCAAGGAAACAACGTTGAAGGCTGACCAACCTAACACCCTAACACAGCCTACAGCGTACACGTGCAACAGTCGTTCGCGATTGTGACATATAACAGAGCTTTCAATACATCTGTTTGAGTGATTATTACTGTTAACTTTGCCGAATCTCATGATCAATTAAATTATGTTATTTGGACGTTATGCATTGTTTGTCTCTGAGTTAGTGATGTGGGGTGAAGAACGTCTTAGGGCTATTGAAATGCTTCAAACGATATAATCCAGCGTGATGTAGCCACTATGTTTCACCGTCTGTGATTTGCAGACTATTGAATAGATACCAGAATACACAAAATATTAATGGTCGAGCCCGTTCAAGGCGTCCTAGGTCGACCACACTATCGATTCGAAGTTCTACGAAATGGAGCTCAAGCAGCTACTCAAATCACTACACAGTTACACCGGGCTAAAGTGACGAGTCGAATGATTAGAAATCATCTACATACAGCTCATGTACATTCTCGACGATCATGTGTTGTGCCACCGTTACCAAATCGCCACACGATAACCAGAACCCAATGCTGTATATAGTGTAGAAACTGGTATAATTGTCGATAGCCCCGTGTAATATACTGTAGATCAAGAAAGTTTTGCGAGCAACACAGTTTTGCGAAAACTGCGAATGACTTGTGATCGCAAAACTTTATCCACGCATTAATTTGATGATTTTGCTTCAAGTACAAATTCAACAACAAAATTTAAAAAAAAAACATCAATTTATTTAACATAAAAATAACAGTGGAAGGAAACTCACAAAATCAAAATGTATTGTTCTTGTAATACATAACAGTTTATCGCATGACTGAAAGCAAACCCGACAACTGCCACCCACGAGTGACGGTTTCTTTGTCCTTTGATAATAGGTCGATGCAGGACACAATCCACCGGGCGTGAATAGGTTTGATGACACTGATTCGTAGATCAACCGGCTTTCCACCTTTTGCACTGACCAATAAACGTTCGCTATCTTTAGTAGTTAAAACAACCCAAGCCTGCACACCGAGTGTAATAATTCTAACACTTTTGTTATTTGCCTACTTCGACTTTATGCAACATGCACTATTTCCGGTTTAAGTGTCATCAGAGGAGTCTATTGTGTTTATAGTAATCGCAAGCATGTCTTCAATGAAATCCAATAAATGTCCTGTTATTGTTCCCAGTAGTGGATATTGTTTTAAGATAAAACAGGGTAATGAATACCTTCAGCATCAAAATCAAAATGTATGGCGTGCAGTGAGCACTGACCGTTCCTCCATATAGTACGTCTGGGACATGATGTGGAGACGTGTATGGCAACGCCAACGGCCGACGGCTACTTTAACTAAACTGTGGTTGTTCTTGCAAGATGATTGCGGTAGGCTTTCTGAAATCATTACTGGGAGGTTGATACCTAGCATGCCACGTCGACTAACATATGTTTGACGAATCGTTGGGATGGGATGGGGGTTCCACATGTTCTTGAATTTAAAAACGTTTGTAGCCATATAACCTGCTGCCAACATTGAATGTTGGTTGTCATTTCTTCCCAATTCCTTTATTGTTATCATGCATATATTGCTAGACAGCGATATATGCATATGTATTTATACGTGTATAATTGGCTGTTATTTCCTACATTCCCCTACTTTTTGGAAGCTTATATCATATATTTATTTTTCTAGTAGACATCCAACCTTTTTGTATAAACGTTTTTCACCTAATGGGAGGCGGGGCACGAAGAAATAAATGTATTTAACGAAATACTCAACACATTTTATTTACGGGTATATGACGTCAGACATATGGTTAAGGACCACACACATTTTGAGAGGTAACCCGCGGCCACCACTTCATGGGCTACTGTTATGTCGGTTAGCAGGATAGCACAGACCATGGCCTTTGTTGAACTAGTTATGGATCACTGATCAGAGCAAGTGGTTTACACCAACCCATTGAACCTTGCGGAGCGCTCACTCGGGGTTTGGAGTCTGTATCTGGATTTCAAGTCCCATGCCTCGACTGGGATCCGAACCCAGTACCTACCAGCCTGTAGACCGATGGCCCAACCACGACGTCACCGAGGCCGGTGGGAGTGGGACATATCCCAGTAGTAAAACACTCTACTTAGCGTGGTTGGTATAGGATTGATCCCCGTTGGTGAACTCAATACATTGTTTCTCGTCCCAGCCAGTGCACCAAAACTGATATATCAAATGTTGTGGTACGTGTTGTCCTGTATGTGGGATGATGCTAATTAAAAATCATTGTTACAAATGGAAAACATATAGCCTGTTTTCTCTCTAAGATATTATATCAAAAATACCAAACATCATTAGTCGGTGATTAGTAAATTAATGTGGTTTAGTGATGTCGATGAAAACAAAAATGAAAACATTTTCATTTTTTATCTTACGATTATAAATAAGAAATTGAAAAAGAGAATTATATATAAATAAAGTGTTAATAGTCACTCTTACGTATTATACATCATATATGTTTTGCAGCCTACGCATACAATAATAGTAACATTTTTTTATTCTATAGTTGCATCAATTGACATGCTCACTGTATTTGCCACTGGCGGAGCCTCTGTAGCAGCGTTGTGCATAGTTACGGCATTATGCGTGTTCCTTTGTAGAAGGTAAGACAAAAGGAGGGTATAATAATAATAATAATAATAATAATAAGTAGTAGAAGAAGAAGAAGAAGAAGAAGAAGATCAATACTAAAAATAATAATGACAACAATAATGACGACGACGAAAACATAGACAATATTTTTAATTTTAAAATAACTGTTTTAGTTATAAGTCTGTTTTCGGGTGTTACTCTATATGTGTTCTGTTCCATTTGTTCCATAACCCTTTCTACCAGGAGATCATACTCTAATATTCATTCATTTCAACTTACTTTCGTGATTATATCACATTAAGTTTCCAGCACACTGCCCTGGACACACACCTTAGCAATATGGGCTGTCTGCCAGGACAGTAGGTTAGTTGTTAATTAGCTAGTTAGAGAAAAGAAGGTGTAGTGACCTTTAAGAACGCGCTAACCTGCTACCATCCTGTTCTCCGATGGCTTACCCACTGCGCCACCGTGACCAATATGTTCTAATAATATGTTATGTTCCTCTCTGTATTGCCAATAATACCTCTATCATTAAATACTAGGTACGGCCCTGTTTTTCTATGTGTCTTCCATTAACAGGAGTTGGTTATTCGACGTAATTTATATGCATAAGTTCAACATAAATTCAACATAAGTATTTTGTTTTTTGTTCAAAACATGCATTATTTATGTATTGGTTTATATGTTTTACAGGAAAAAGAGAACACCACATTCATGGCAAGACGTGTTCACCTACAAACAGGTTCTGGCAACGCAAAACGAAGGTAAGCATCGTTATAATGCATGGGATTGCCATAATACATCCAGGCACACACACACATAAATAGAGAGAGAGAGAGAGAGAGAGAGAGAGAGAGAGAGAGAGAGAGAGAGAGAGAGAGAGCCATACAGAGACAGAGATGGACATAAATATACTGTAACGTGGGCTGTTTATTGAAAATATGTGTGGTGTGTTGTTAGTTCCAGTAATGGATCTGGAACAGCTGGTCGTTGATACAGATGATGAAGCCGATAACTTACTGTCCCAGCCAAATATTACCGTGGAGGAGAATGAGTACGTTAACTATATTAACACGAAAATACCCGTGGAATCGCTGTGTACCTGCATAAAGGACAAGAACTTCAAAGACGAGTTTTCGGTGAGTTCTGTGCATTGTTTGTTTGGTTAATATTTGCAGTTTTTGTTCATTTGTTTACACTCAGTTTTAATTTAACTCTTGAATAGTATATATTGAGGGTGTTCTTCACTTCATTTTTGCGTCTACCTTAGTTTGACGCTAAATAGTTGGTGCATCTTCGTTCTGAGTTGTCGTTAATTATCCATGTATGTTCGTTTTGTTTTGCTTTCTTTGTTTTTTATTGTTTTGGGGTGATTAAAAAATAGTTTGTGTATGCATGTTGAGTGTGCTTGTCTGCGTGCATGTATGTAAGTGTCTGTATGCACGCATGTATGTATGTATGTATGTATGTATGTATGTATGGGTATACATGCATGTATGTATGTAGGTAAGTATGTCGCTAGGTATGTATGTATGTATCTAGGTATGTATGTATGTATGTATGTATGTATGTATGTATGTATGTATGCATGCATGTATATATGTATGCAAGTATGTATGCAGTCATCTTACCACTATCGATTATACACTGGTGACAATACAAACATAAAGCCAAGCACTGACTAAAGTATTAACAGTTACTGTAGGTGCTATATACTATCTGACATGAATAAAAAAAACAGCAAAGAAAATTGATACTTCGCCATATGCAACTTTAATTATCTAGACCCCATTGACACACATATTAATGGAGGGGAGGGAGATCTCGTTAACATATGACAAACAGGTACTCTCAGTAATGGTTTTGCCTGTAGCTAATCATGTATGCATCTGTCAGTTAGATATGATGAAATTGAGAGGCAATGTTACACTTTCAATATTCCACAATCATATTGTCATGTCTGTTCAGACACCAACATAATATAATGAAGAAAAGATGTACTCGTTTTCACAGAACTAAATTCGTTGAGATAGCGGTGTGCTCCATGTACGCGCGTGTGTGTGTGTGTGTGTGTGTGTGTGTGTGTGTGTGTGTGTGTGTGTGCGTGTGCGTGTGTGTTGTTTTTGCTTTGGGTCATGTGCATACGATTGCTGTATAAGAAAGCGAATGTAAATATCCATTCGCTTTTATTCAGCTAAATTTTGGAATGTCGAAAGGTATCCTATCTAGCAACACAGACAAAGTGTTGAAGCATTCTTGCATTAAAAACCAGAGTGTCGCAGATTAAAATGTGAACATCCCTTTCATTTCCATTAATAATTTATCCTATTTCTGTGCACCAACACCAATGCTGGGGTCTTATCACTATTTCACATTTTGAGGTGCTATACTTATTTGTTTTGTTTTTGTTATTGTTTTGTTTTGTTTAATTAATCATTCATGGTGTTACTTTGCCTAGAATATTTGCGGATATATTTAGTATTATAATATATTTTAAACTACTTTAAGATGCTGCCGTTTGGTCTTCTGTCCCCTCACGAATTCGGAAAGGATCCCATCAACAAAAAGAAGAACAGATATTTGACAACGTTCCCCTGTATGTAAATACATGATTAACTGTTAATGATTAAGCAGAAAACAACGGTTGTCAACTTATTTCTTCTCAGACACCAAACAACACTAAAACGATAAATAAAAATACATCTGTGACATTCAGTCAATAGTTTTGTTTAGGAAATATTTGTTTCAATAACAAATAATATTAACAAATGAAATTAGTGTTTAAATACCCATTGGTTTGAAATTTCCTGTCGTTTTATTTTTTAAGTACACGTTCAGGTGGCCTGCAGCCATATATAGTGCTTCCACGGAATAGCAGCGAGGTATCTGACTCTATATTCGATTCATCTTCTTTCCCACATAATATTTACTGAATTATAATTTGTATTAAAATGCACGTAAAAGACGATGGTAGTATGCATCCTTGATGTCGATAAGCATTATGCAACAGAAGTCAGATAAAACATGATGTGAATTACACACATGTACGATCAATGATTAAATGTGTACAGTGTAAAGATGTATATGTGTATTCATGCGAGCCCGTGTGTGTGTGTGTGTGTGTGTGTGTGTGTGTGTGTGTGTGCGTGTGTGTGCTTCAACGATGTTTTAAATCATAATTATAATGATTATTAAGATGTTTAACGAAACAGGTGTAAGAGCGACGCAATACGAAACATAATTGTACTGGTATGACAGTTTCATGTTGTTTGCAGGTATGTACATTTGATTTTACGTTTATTTATTTTTTTCAGACGATCACTCACGTGTCCAGCTGAAGGTCACCGAAACACAACTTAATGATTACATTAATGCTAATTACATAGACGTAAGTGTTTATTGACTCCGATCATAATATCTGCCATTTGCAGGTGATGTGTGTATAGTCTGATGCCTAAAAAAATATTATTTATTATTGATAAGTTTATCCTATTAAACTTTAAAAAAATTGATCATCATTTTATTGACCTATATTTTATATTTGTTCCGCTAACATACCACCTAGTTCCTAATGAGTCTGAGGTTGGTTTATCAGATTCCTAACACTTCTCACGGGTTCAACACAACTGTGTTCTATGGAATGGAGGTAAGAAACCCTTGAAGGTCCACTCCGTGACGTTGATTCCTACATTTGCGCTGTCTGTGGGTACAGCACACATGTCGTGGTGTCCAAAATAAACGTCGTTGACGTCGAAAAGGCGTCAGCATCGGTCATGAGTAAGGCCGACGTGCTTGAAGATGAGCAGCACGCAACCAATTGCTAATTGTTTGGGAGGATATCCAATCTCTAAACAGTTTGTTTTTCGTTGTCGTCGCCGTCGTAAAACGATCGCGCAGATGAAGTAATCAGATTTGATGGTCTTCCTGGCCAGAGACGATCATCTGTTGTGTCAATTTGGTGCAAATGTGTCCTCAGGTTGTAATTTGCTCGCCTACACCAATCCATAGCCCTTACTGCAATGCATGAACTGTTCAACTAGCAGCATGTCAATAATACGATGACGTTGATTATTGGATAGTTCAGGCATTGAAAGTGTATTTTTAAACTAATATTTTGATGATTTGTTTTGTTGTTCTTTTTGTTCAGCGCACTCTGCTTCGTTACCACTGATTAAGCTCATAGCATTGTAGTAATATGCGCTTTTATGATCACATTTATTCGAACTCGACATGTAAGTGTGTCGCGAGTGCTCCACTCTGAATGTGAACGTTGTTCGTTTAAGCTTCGATCGTAGCAACTAAAAGCACTTTAAATATGTGAAGTTTTTTAATTTTACTCAGTACAGACACACACGCACATACACACACACACACACACACACACACACACACACACACACACACACACACATATAATTTGTTTAAGTTCTACCCCTTTACTATATTTCTTTGAGATATTTATTTCTCTGTTATTTATTTTACTAGTACACACTTACAAACAACATACACAATTATTCTATGTGGACGTTACATACATGATACACAATTTCAGGGTTACAAGAAGCCAAAGGCCTACATTGCGACACAAGGTAAGTTATATATTAAGTACCATAACCAAGAACCACATTATATTGGGGTATGTACGATAAATACATTGATTTTTATTGAACTTTTGTTTTGTTGTAAATAACGAAATATATATAAAAAAAGAAACAGTCAGTGTTCAGATTCCAAATACCTTTCCAATGGGGCATTATATTTGATGATGTGTTCATCTGTACCTCCCTCAGCCCAATTAAAATATACTTATAGGTCAAGAATTAGAGGTCACGATTAACAAATACATTTAGTTTCATAAAATGTTTTGTTTTGAACCTATATAATAAATAAATAAATACATTAATTAACTTGCCAACATACTAATCATATTAATACGGACATTGTGCCTTCGGAAATGCATTTGACAGGTCGCTCAATGTGGGTAATAAATTATAGGTCGGTGAAATAAGATTACAAAAGAACAAACACACTACACATCAGGATAAACGTTTATATTCTGCGATACGCATTTTCTCTGAACGTGTTGATCATCAAAGAAAAAAAAAAAAAAAAAAAAAAAAAAACAAGGAGAAAGAGAGAAAATAGCAGTAACATAATTTGTACTGCATTGGAATACTGACGACGATCACTGCTATCAATAGCCCTAGTTCATTAAAAATAAGTGAGTTTGTATTTTACATTTGCAAATGTTCTTGTAATATGGTGGTCGGAAATTGAGTAACTATTAGGAAGCAATATGTGGTCTGTTATAGGTCCTGTGCCAACCACAATAGATGATTTCTGGAGAATGATATGGGAACAGGACGTCAGCAAGATTGTGATGCTAGCAAATTTGGTGGAAGATGGGAAGGTATTCCAGTTGTTTTATATACTAGTATACAAAACGTGCTACATAGGTTCTTGATTGTAAGGTTTAATGTTGTCTTTTTTCACCAGTGGGTCAAGGTTATGGTGAAACGAATACATGGTAGAATAAAGACATCATAAATATATGTTTGACAGTTTAGCAATACATTTCTTATGATCAAGTGTCTATAAATATGTGTGTGTGTGTGTGTGTGTGTGTGTGTGTGTGTGTGTGAAAACACAACATAGCTGCATAATGTTTATAATGTGCGTGGTTTAAATCTCTCTCTCTCTCTCTCTCTCTCTCTCTC
>JAECMU010028338.1:0-15695 GCA_016106625.1 Dracogyra subfuscus | reverse complement strand
CCCCCCCCCCCCCCCCCCCCCCCCCAGCTATGTCCCTGGATATTTGGCTTACCTGTGATGGATACATTTTCCTTCACAATGGCAATGGATGGTGGCTTGGCAGGGATCTTCTCTGCATAGTTCTTGCCCAGTGATCTTCTGAAGTGCTCCTCAATGGCTGGATCATTGATAACTGTAAGTCAAGACGAAGATACAAATTAATAATAATAATAAGACTGGTAAGATTTTCTTATCGATACTACAAAGGATATTTCATCCGACTTTGTTTGTTCATATAAAATTAATGTTTCAACACCATGTTTTGGGTACACACCTGTCTTTCAATACCCAGTGTGGTTCCAAAGATGGCCTTCAATCATATAAATAAACAAACAAACAAACAAACAAACTACTAGTAACTAATTAATTAATTAATTAATTAATGATTGAATAAATAAATGATTAAATCAATAGATAAAAATAAATAGATGAATGGTTGGTTGGTTGGTTGGTTGGTTGGTTGGTTGGTTGGATGAATGAATGAATGAATGAATGAATGAATGAATGAATGAAGAAATAAATAAACTGAATAATAATAATGAAAATGTTTGTTTTAATAATAATGATAATATTTTGTAAAATATTTTTTACGAATAAATACCACAACTACTTTACCTGCTGGTATTTCTGGATGGCTGGACGTGGGCGACAGCTCGCTGGGACTGGAGCTGGGACTGCGAGGCAGATACCTCGTGGAGTTGCCATTTTGTAAGGACCCTGGCGACGTTGTGATCACCGAGGGCCGCACAGGGTTCGGCGATCGTAACGACCCGTTGCTGGTCCGCGACAAGTTCAGCGGCACGTTCTGCACTCCAGGTGACGCCACGTCGACATCTCGGCCCGGGCTGGAGGTCTGACTAGGAAATGGCGGAGGTGGTGGAAGGGGAGGTAACCCATGCCATGAGCTGTAAGCGTCGCTGGATACTGGGTTGTTGTAGTTGTAGTTGTCGCCATTAAAGCTAGTGAATTGTCTGGAAACGAAGAAATGTATTCCATTTTAATACTAGTAACAATAATATACAATTGTCATTATCTAAATCAAAGCTAGTGAATTGTCTGGAAATGAAAAAATGTGTTCCTTTTTAATAATAGCAACAGTAATATAATAAAACAATAATATACAATTGTACATGTAGTTGTCACCATTAAAGCCAGTGAATTGTCTGGAAAGGAAGAAATGTGTCCCTGTTTAATAATAATAACAACAATAATGTAATAAAACAATAATATACAAATGATCAGAGATTAAAATGCAATTCCTTATTCAAGACAATAATCTATGACTGCTGTATTATCAAATACCAGGGTATGTGCTGTATTATTCATGGAAACGTTTTTGTAAAATACCCAGCTGTTAATTATCTGAAATAAATGTGTCTGAAGTAGGTTTATGTGTAGGAAATTTAGCAGGCTGGGGTCTAGGTGAGCAGAGTTTATGGTGGTGT
Source organism: Dracogyra subfuscus (assembly GCA_016106625.1). NCBI lineage: Eukaryota > Metazoa > Mollusca > Gastropoda > Neomphalida > Peltospiridae > Dracogyra > Dracogyra subfuscus. Next base: position 14,211 of record JAECMU010028338.1, on the reverse strand, counting down.
TGTGGCATGTTCTTCTAGAAATAAAGAAAATTTGCTTGAGTGGGTTTTTTTCCCATTTTTTCCAACTCCTGAAACAATGCACCTGCACAAGCATCTGAACACACATGTATAAGATCTAGCATAAGTTATATATACTATAGTATCTTTTTAATTTTATTTTTAATTTAAGATCAATAACATGCACATAACACATGGACAAACTATGCAATATATTAGCACACCTGGATTACGGGCCAATCAGGAAGAACCTTTTGGCTAAATTAATAATGGCAAATACCTAAGCTACTGACGATGGTTCTGGAAAAGTGAACAAAGAAATTAGACATCTCTCAGATTTAAGTCATTCTCTTTCCCCTACACCACACTCGAAATAAACCCATCCTGAAATAAACCCACCCTCAAAATAAATCCACCCTTATCCAGGGTTCTATGGGTCTGATATAGAAAATGTATTTATTTTAGTACTAATGCATTCTCCCTTTGCACTAATGCACTGAGGAATGACTAATACTGACAATATAATCTACTCTTGTTGTTAACACTGATCCATACTCTTTACAAGTAATAATCATTGACTAAAAGTACAGCTTATGGTTTCTAAATTCATTGATCTCTTAACCCTTTTCCATATCTCAGACACATACATTAACATTAACAATAAAATTTACCTCTATAGTTAGCTGATAAAAACATTTTAAAGAGAAATGAGAAATGGCTGCAAGCAAGGGATTTTTTTTTTTAACGATGCTCTCAACACATTATAATTACGGTTATATCGGCGTCGAACATATGGTTATGTCAAGAAAAAACCCCAGTGGTTAGCTGACGGGGATCGATCCTAGACCGACCGCGCATCAGACGGGCACTGTACCACTGGGCTATGCTGCCCACTCACATTTAAAAAAGGACTATGAAAAAATCTGGTTCGAAGGCAATTCCAGTTTACAAAGGATCCATTTCTGCAGGGTTTCACTATACTATAATCCAAGGTTTATTTCATGTACAATATTAATGATGCAAAAACATTCCTTTATGAACACCTGAAACATCTAGGGCTGATCCAGATGAATAACAGGGGGGGAGATGGGAGAAATTCCTTTTTATTTACCTAAGCCAAGGAGTACATTAAACCTTTTTCTAGGTCCAATTTCAAACTATTATTTAATCACCACTCACAAAATATAATTTTCTTTAAAGCAAGTACAGTGAAACCTGTGTTAAGCAGACACCATGGTGTATATAAAAGATCCAATGCTACTAATAGAAAAATGTATTGGGTTTCCTCTCTAAGACTATAATCAAAATTAGCAAATGTCTGACATCCATCGATCCCCATCAGTAGGCCCATTGGACCGACTATTTCTCATTTCAGCCGGTGCACTACGACTGGTACATAAAAAGCTGTGGTATGTGCTATCCTGTCTGTAGGATGGTACATATAAAACGATCCCTTGCTACTAATGGAAAAATGTAGCAGGTTTCCTTTCTAAGACTATAATCAAAATTATCAAATATCTGACATCCATTAGCCGATGATTAATAGATTAATGTACTCTAGTGGTGTCGTTGAACAAAACCAACTTTTATAATTACAGTGCCTCCTCCTCCACCCCTTCTCTTGTAATCAATTCTGGATCAACCCTCAACCCCAAACTGACCATGAGACAGGAAGTTCACCTCACAGGTTCTTTAATTATACCCCAAAATATCATACGCATTAGTAAGCCAAGTTTCTATTATAGACGCTAAGCCTGGCAGGATAAATTAGGCTATGGTACACTAAATTCTTTTTTCCCCCTTCACAAAGCATAATTCTGACCATAGTTCAACAGTTAACACATTCTATGTAATAAAATGAAAATACTTTTCGGTTTTGCACAATGTGAAGACCAAAACATAAAATAAATAAAAAATAAAAAAAGAGTTAAAAGGAAAAAAGAAAGAGAAAAGAAAAAAGAAAAAAGAAAGGTACTTTGCCTTTCACTGAATTTGACAGTGTGGTGGGTCACTCCAGTACAGCGAGTGACTCACCAGCTGGGGTTGCGACCTCACAAACATGGGACTAAAATGTGAAGTGACAGAATTACCCCACTTGTGAAATATTACAGGCCAAGAATGTTGGTTGTGCTCGTTCCTGCACACAACTGTGTCAAGATATACCTACTGATAGCCAATGGGGTGGAGTGCTGGGGTGGAATGTATGGAAAATAAACTTGGTGGAGTGTTTGTGATAACCAATAGTGTATGTACAGACTCTAGCTAACAGGAGTGTGATCTAACCCAGTTAGTGGAGCACTCACTAGACCCATATATCTGCTGTCAAAATGTCAGCTGAGGGGCTTTGGTCATAAGGGTGGGACGTAGCCCAGTGGTAAAGCATTCGTTTGATGTGCAGTCGGTCTAGGATCAATCCCTGTTGGTGAACCCATTGGGCTATTTTTCATTGCACAACTCATGTAACAAAGGCTGTGGTATGTACTATCCTGTCTGTGGGATGGTGCCTATAAAAGATCACTTGCTGCTAACTGAAAAGAGTAGCCCATGAAGAGGTGACAGCTGGTTTCCTCTCTTAAATATTTGTGTGGTCTTTAACTATTATTTTCGATGCCATATAACTGTAAATAAAATGTGTTGAGTGCATTGTTAAATAAAACGTTTCCTTCCTTCCTTGGTCATAGGACTGAACCCCATTGGTGAACTCATTTTCTTAATGTTCTTTTCTCCCATCAACCAGTCCCACAACTGGTATAGAAAGAAATGCTTTATTTAACGACACACTCAACACATTTTATATACGGTTATATGGCATCAGACATAATATGGTTAAGGACCACACAGATTTTGAGAGGAAACCTGCTATCACCACTTCATGGGTTACTCTTTCCGATTAGCAGAAAGAGATATTTTATTTGTGCTTCCCACGGGCAGGATAGTACAAACCATGGCCTTTCCCAACTGATACAGCTATATTTTTCATTCACCAGCAAGGGACCTTTTATATGCACCATGACTAATATATCAAAGGCTGTGGTATATTCTGTCCTGTCTGCAATAAAAAAGTTAAAAGCTAATATTTGGATTCTTGTTTAATGAAACAACTAGAGCCCATTAATTTATTAATCATCGGCTAACTGATGTCAAACATTTTGTAATTCTCAGGGAGGAAAACCGCTACATTTTCCCATTAGTAGCAAGGGATCTTTTATATGCACCATTCTACAAACAGGACAGCACATGCCGTGGCCTTTGATATACCAGTTGTGGTGAAATGGCTGGAATGAGAAACTGCCCAATGGGCCTACATGCAGACAAGGGATCGACCTTAGACTGACTGTGCATCGGGCAAACACTTTAGCACTGGGCTACGTCCCAACTCCAAATGTCAACTGAGGTGCTATGGTCATAGGATTGAATCCCCTTGGTGAACTTAATCTCTTACTGTTTTTATGCCTGTACTATATACAATGTACCAGTGCACCACAACTGGTATAGTAAAGGCCATGGTAAGTGCTGTCCTCTCTCTAATAAAGTGTTAAATGAAAAACGTAGTGGGAATCCTCCAAGCAGTGCTGTCATACAGAATCCACATTTAAGTGGTTTGTTTTTACATAATTCATTAAAATTTACACGATCCTTTACACCATTTTTTCACATCTGACGTTACAGAAATGATGGCAGGTCCTCATTCTGTTGGACCCTTGCTTTTTTAATTAAATACTGTATAAGATTTCCTAAAGTGTTGTAAAGATTGCTACAAGTCCCTGTGGCTGAGATCTTTAACAAGGCTATATTCATGACACTATTAACATTGGAGTTCATCAGCTTGAACCCTGCGATAATCTGTGTAAGTTCCATCACCATATATTACCTGCCTTAGCACTATCACACAGACCCTCCATTGTGAAATTCCTTTTGATGTTCCACCATGTGCTAATCCACGAGATGGCGTTTCCAGGTATCAATGCTTGGCATAGAAAAACCTCAAGATACTCAAGGTGATCCCCTAGGATGCATATCATTTTACAATATCATAAAACTGTTGCAGATTGTTTAGATTTGCTAGTTTGACAGGCCCAACAAAATTGTGTTTAATCATAAAATCTTATCACAAACCCTCAGAAAAGTGATCATGTTTTATGATGATTTTTGTTTTATGCTCATATGAATAAATACTGAACTGTGGAAATGCGATGAAAATATATTTTACAGCATCATTTCTGTAACATCAGATGTGAAATTTTTTTGTAAAGGATCATGTAAATTTTAATGAATTATGTAAAAAACAAACCACTTAAATGTGGATTCTGTATGATACAACCAATGCATCATGACTGGTATATCAAAGGCCACGGTATGTGCTATCCTGTCTGTAGGATGACGGATATAAAAGATCCCTAGCTACTAATGGAAAAATTTAGCAGGTTTCCTCTCTATGACTGTCAACATGACTAATATGTTTAACATCCAATAGCCGACGATTAATAAATCAATCTGCTCTAGTGGTATTGTTAAACAAAACAAAAGTTTTTGGTCAAGTGAGTATAGTGATAATTAGTTCAGGTATGTGTATGCAGATAAGTTTTTTGGGGTTGAAGGGGTTATGTGCTCCAAACTAATTTTCTTTCTTTTTTTTAAAATGAGGGAGCCTGCATGACCCAACACCTCTTGAAAACATTGGTCACCATGAACTAGACTCCCCTGTACAATTTCCTGCACACCTACTTGTTGTTTCTATATTTGTGCACCTCTCTGCACTTGGTACTGGTAAATAATACAACAGGCAGTTACACGTAGCTCTGTGATGATCATTGCAATTATCGTAACTGTCATAACTATTCGGTTGTTTTTCACAACCAGACTGAATGCTCCCCTGTTACTCAACACCCACACAAAACAATCAGGCAGCACAGTATGTAACACCTAGTGAAAGCAAGGAGAGAGAAAAAAACAAAACGATGCCTCTATTTCGTGGCAGATGTCTAAAAAATGTTTCTACACGTTTCTTTGATCTTTCTTCCAAAGAGTATATACAGTCAAACCACTGTAAAACAGACCAGGCCTGTGTGCAGCGGGTGGGGGAAGAACCAATGCTAGACCCAGCCAGCATAGGTGTTATTTGCAAGATGGTTTTCCAATATAATGAATATATTGTAGTAGAGGTATATAAAACTACAGTCATTAATTGTTTGTTGATATTGCAACTTTGTGATGTTATTTTGTGCACTCTGTTCCCATGTGGGGCGAGGCGTAGCCCAGTGGTACAGCGCTCGCTTGATGCACTGTCTGTTTGGGATCGATACCCGTCAGTGGGCCCATTTGTGCTATTTCTCGCTCCATCCAGTGCACCACGACTGGTACATCAAAGGCTGTGGTATGTGCTATCCTGTCTATGAGATGGTGCATATAAAAGATCCTTTGCTGCTAATTGAAAAGAATAGCCCATGAAGTGGTGACAGCGGGTTTCCTCTCTAAATATCTTTGTGGTCCTTAACCATATGTCTGACGCCATATAACCGTAAAATAAAATGTGTTGAGTGTGTCGTTAAATAAAACATTTCTTTCTTTCTTTCTTTCTTTCTTTCTTTCTTTCTTCTATTCCCATGTGGAATGTTTAAATGCAATAAATCTTATCTTATCTTATCTATATTTATTTACTATATTTTTAAAGTGAGTATGGTGGTAAGTAGTTCAGGTGTGTCATGTATAGTGGGGGGGTTTTGGGGGTCAAAGCCTCCCCTTGGTCTAGTGAATTTTCTTTTTTTTAAATATATTTTTCTGAAGAGCCCAACTTGACCCCTCTCTAGAAACTTCGCTCAACACAGTCCAGACACCCTTCCATAAATTCCTGCAGGAACTTAGACTGATGCTTAATTCACAGCTTAATTTGTATTACCATATATAATGTTAACTTAATAAATACGGAAAAATAAAAGAAATGAATATTTCTTTAAGGACAATGTAGAACATTTTAAACTATGGGTATTTAGCATGGCTAGCTCTGGGTGAGCAAAAAATTTTGCTACATTATCTGTTAAACTTAAAAAATTACATAAATCCAGGATTTTTTTTTTTTTTTTAAATAAATTATCAATTATTACATAAAATTTGCCAACTGTTTTTAACATTTGAAAGTGGTGACTTTGGTGAGAGCCAGAGCTAGCTAACATGATCATTTTGATATTTGGTTGAGAAACAGAAAGAGAAGATAACTTCTAACTGCTACATAGGCTACTCTTACCAAATACAGCAGCAAGTAATCTTTTATAAGCTCTTTTAAATAGAGCTGGACGGTATTGAAATTTGAGGTCCGGTATTGATATTGGTATTTTTGGGGTGATTTACCTCAATATCGGTATGGTATTGACACAATACCGATATCAAACGCTATTTTTGGTATACTCTGCTTTAAGAGGAAATGTTTTATTTAACGATGCACTCAACTACTCGGCTTCAAATGCATGCCTGTGTTATGGCTCACCCGCTAATTTCATCTAAATAGAAAACAAAATCCCATACACAAGGCTCTCGTCTGATTTATACCAACCCATTCATGAGATATAAAATGTATTATTAGTGCTTTCCAGAACAAAAAATTCAATTCAAAAATTTCAGTATTTTGCTCTGTACGGTAAATGGGTATTGACATAATTACCGATACCAAATGGTATATATGGTATACCATCCTGCTCTACTTTTAAAACCTTTTTGTGTCTCTACTGGAAAGATTGAGACTTTTTCTGATGTCAAATTAATAGTGATGTGCAGCACGCTGTCACATGAACAACACAATTAGATTGATCGAGTGCCACATGCTTTGAAATGTTAACAGACTTGATAGTACATACCACTGCCTTTGATGTCCCAGTCATGGAGTACTGTTTGGGATGGGGTCAAACAGACACCTTAGGCAATCACACCACATCCCATTATCAGAATATTAGATGACTTCTTAATACAGGTAACTTTGTACTACCTTGTATCACACATAAATGAATTAGAAGGTGTTAAAAACTTAAAGCTTGTTTCATTTAACTAAACCCATAGAGCATATGGATTCATTGAGCACTGGCTATTGGATGTCAAACATTTACTAATTATGACAAGTAACCATAAGCTAAAAAAAACCACACACATTATATTGCTCCCATAGGCAGAAAGGGTTCTTTTATATGCAACATCATACAGACAAGATAGCACATACCACAGCCTTTGATATACCAACTGTAAAGTACTGACCCACAGACATGGAACGAACCTAGATCAATCATACATCAGGAAAGAGCTATTCCTCGTTCCAGCAACTGGTATATCAAAGGCCATGGTATGTGCTATCTTGTCCATTGGATGGTGTATATAAAAGATCATTGTTACTAATGGAAAATTGTAGTGGGTTTAAGACTATACGTCAAAATTACCAAATGTTTAACCTCCGACAGTGGATGATTAATAAAATTAATGCACTCTAGTGGTGTCATTAAACAAAACAAAGTTTTAACTTTAATATCAGGCAAATACTTTACCACTAAGTTACGTCCCACTCGTTTAATTGACAAGTCTGTTTAAGCGGGCTGGACTGTATGTACTGTATTTGCATCCCAGTAGCAAAGGGTTTAGAATAATGTAACATTGCACCATTTGTGCCTTTTTTTCACTTTGTGAAGAGTTCCAAAAATCATCGCAGATCTGTTTTCGGTACAGGTTTCTAAATGACTCATGCCAAGTGTAAATATTCTTCACGTTGGTTGCCTTTTAAGTTTTACTTTCTTCCCACCTACAAATGTTTTTCTACACTTCTAATCAATTCTCATAAACATAAAGATTCTGTGTGGGATCAGTCGGTGTTGAAAGATCTGCCATATATCAGAGAAAGATCAAGTTAACGTTTGTTTTGTTTAACAACACCACTAGAGCACATTGACTTATTTATCATTAACTAATGGATGTCAAACAATTGGTAAGTTTGACGTAGTTTTAGTAAGGAAACCCACTAAATTTTTCCATTAGTATCAAGGGATCTTTTATAGGCACCATCTCACAGACAGGACAGCACATACCACAGCCTTTGATTACACAGATCAAAAAAATATCCAGGGATAGAAGAAGTTTATTTTGTTTAACAACACCACTAGAGCATACTGATTTATTAATCATTGGCTATGGATGTCAAACATATGGTTAATTTGATAGTCATAGAGAGTAACCCGCTACATTTTTTTATTAGTAGCAAGGATCTTTTATATGCACTATCCCACAGACAGGACAGCACATACCACAGCCTTTGATATACAGGGATCGAAACACATCCAGGGTCAGATGCATATCAGTTGAGCATCAGTTTGTATTATATTCGATGCTTTGAAGAATAGTAACATAACCTCTTATACGTATACATTGTAGTGTGAAAGGAGAGGACCTCAGCACATTTTGAATTTAGCGGGCAGCATAGCCCAGTGGTACAGTGCCCGCCTGATGCGTGGTCGGTCTAGGATTGATCCCCGTCAGCTAACCACTGGGTTTTTTTCTCGACATAACCATATGTCCGACGCCGATATAACTATATTTATAATGTGTTGAGTGCATCATTAAAAAACACACAAAAAAAACACACAAAAACATTGAATTTAAACTACTTGAATTGTCTAACATAAATGGTTATTTCAAAATGTGGTCAAGAAAATAGAGAAGAAACCCACTACTGCTACACAGGCTACTCCTTCTATTAAAGCAGCAAGAAATCTTTTATATGCAGCATTTTTAAACAGGATAGTACATACCATAACTTTTGAAGTATCAGTCTTGGAGAACTGATTGGACAGGAAATGAAACCATCATGGCTAGTTGGGGCTGGGGGATTATACCCACTATATGTATTTACCTTAAGCATTAAAATGATAAAAAAGTTCAGTTTTAAATATCCAGAATTTCTCTTATTCTTAAGAGCCTCTTGACTGAAAGGCAACATTTATCTACCCATCCCCGATCTCCGTCGGTGGGCCCATTGGGCTATTTCTCGTTCCAGCCAGTGGTATGTGCTATCCAGTCTATGGGATGGTGCATATAAAAGATCCCTTGCTACTAACGGAAATGCGAATTTCAAAAACAACTGGCAAATTTTATATTAATTTGACAAAATAATTTTATGTAATAATTGATATTTTGATACAAAATAACTGGGGTTTTGAAATATTTTAAGTTGAATAAATAACTTAGCAAAATTGTCTGCCGACCCAGAGCCATTTGGTGGGGGACGGGGGACATGTCCCCCCCACTTTTAGCAGTGGGTGGGGGGACAGAATATCTGATGTCCCCCCACAAATATTGTACCCCCCACTTTTTCCTTGCAAATGACACCCATGCCCAGAGCTAACCCTATAGTGGGTTTCCTCTCTAAGACTATATATCAAATTACCAAATGTTTGACATCCAATAGCCGATGATTGAGAATCAGTGTGATTTAGTGATGTTTTTAAACAAAATAAAGTTTTTATACTGATCCCCATCTATCTGTAAGTAGCGTGCAGCCTTCTATTTCCATATTAATCATTATAAATGTTATTTATAACCCCCACCCAAATCTATTTATCAGTGCTAAACTGATTTGACTTTCATGTATAATGGGAGAAAATCTGAAAATGTGGTGCAAACACATAAAAATTGACACGACACAGAAAAAAAAAGGTGTACACTTCCACACGAAACAATTTTGCCGAGATGTATATAAACAACTTGACAAATGGTGGGTGTGGCTTCACAGATGTGTCATTCAATGACACATTTCTCTTTCGCACCTACACCACCTGTCCATCACTTTGATCTTGTGGAAATAAAATGTCATCACAGAAAAAAAAAGTAGTGAAATATGTGCTCAAAAGATATATGGAATTAATGCCCTTGAATCAACCTAGTTATAAATCACCCAACATATAAACAAAGGCAAGGCTGTATTTTCTGGTTGCAGCTTTCCCCATAAAAATCTGAGAAGGGGGCGGGATATAATCTAGTGGTAAAGTGTTCACCTGACGGTTAGTGTGGGATTAATCCCCATTGGTGGCCCATTGGTTAATTTCTGATTTTAGACAGTGCACCATGACTGGTACTTGTATATCAAAGGCCATGGTATATGCTATCCTGTCTGTGGAATGAAAGAAAGAAAGAAATGTTTTATTTAATAACACACTCAACACATTTTATTTATGGTTATATGGTGTCAGACATATGGTTAAGGACCACACAGATTTTGAGAAAACCCTACTGTTGCCGTTTCATGGGCTACTCTTTGTCTGTGGAATGGGTGCATATAAAAGATCCCTTGCTACTAATGGAAAAATGTAGTGGGTTTTCTCTTTAAGATTATATGTCAAAATTAACAAATGTTTGACATCAATAAATCAATGTGCTCTAGTGGTGTTCTGGGGAAGATTCATCAGTGATCACAAAATTCTCAAAAGGGCAACTTTAGTTTGAAACCCCTCTAAACCAGACACTCTCGGGACCAAGACAAATGACCAGTTTTAAGAAAAAAAGAAAGAAAGAAATGTTTTATTTAACAACGCACTCAAGACATTTTATTTACGGTTATATGGCATCAGACATATGGTTAAGGACCACACAGATTTTGAGAGGAAACCCGCTGTCGCCACTTCATGGCCTACTCTTTCCGATCTAGGGATCTTTTATTTGCGCTTCCCACAGGCAGGATAGCACAAACCATGGCCTTTGTTGAACCAGTTATGGATCACAGGTCAATGCAAGTGGTTTACGCCTACCCACTGAGCCATGCGGAGCATTCTCTCAGGATTTGAAGTCGGTATCTAGATTAAAAATCCCATACCTCAACTGGGATCCAAACCCAGTACCTACCAGCCTGTAGACCAACGGGCTAACTACGACGCCACCAAGGCCGGTCTGTCCAGTTTTAAGAGGTATCCAGTTTAGACAGGTTAAGTTCTGTACTGATTTATAAAAAAGGAGCATGGGACATATCTGGTTGTCAGGGAATTCTGGTTTATATATATATATATACATAGAGGGTCTGGTTTTGAGAGGTTTGAATGTATGAGGTTAGGATCTGAAAGAGAGCAAGATTTGGAGGGGTGGTGTGGGGGTGGGGTATAAGAGCATTCACTCTCGGAAATTTTAAAATGAAAGAAAGAAATGTTTTATTTGACGACACACTCAACACATTTTATTTACGGTTATATGGCGTCAGACATATGGTTAAGGACCACTTTTAAAATGAAGATGCTCACATTTTCAGAACAGTTTAATGTTGAGGGTTTTTTTCATGGATTGTGAGTTTAAAAACCAACTCCCAACTTTAACTTGTTTCTTTTGTTGATTTGTATACACATCAGTTTGTACTTCACAACATGATTTAAGAGTATAATTGTGTGGTCCACACAGACAGGTGGCTGCTTAAGCCGCTAGACACTGCAGCTTGGAAAGACTGACTATATTACTTTAAAATATAAAAGATGAAAAGACACAAGTAATTTAATTACTGTGGTAATTTTCGGTATAAAAAGGATTGTAAAAAACCCCAACAGAAGTGATAGATGTAGCTACATGTGTGGCCTTTTACTACTGTAGCCCACACAATAATGTTTATTTGATGTTTTCACTTATGAGTCGACATAATGTGAATTAACGATGGTGTTAAACTGTTGTGTGCACAGCCATGTCAGATAGTGAAAGTAACGGTAGTGGTCGCCACAGCGTATATCTTGTATCACCACATAGAAGAGAACAGGTTTGCATATCTCAGAGGCTCCAACAAACAGTTTCTGAGAGATTCCACAGCGCATTAAGTTAATACTGAATGACTCATTCACTTATTATTTCAAGTTTACTGCCCCGTGTGCAATTGTTAGCACATACTTAAAGTCCGTTTCTGAATAAGTTAACGTACACTCATTCACTGTGTGACGAAGAGTGGTCCTCAGGGCCTGCAGTGTGTATTTAAAAAGAGGGGGTCCACTGTTAGTATGCGAGCTACTCTCGACTTACTAAATCAAAATCTATACTACCTATTTTTGGAAAACTTTCCTTTTGACCGACCTTTCAAACTTGCACCAAAATTGCTCAGTCAAAATTGCACACCTTTTTCTCTTTGGCATATTAATTGCTCCATTCAAAATTCCATAGCACCACCACCACCCACCCCCGCCTGCTACCAACTTTGTCGTGCTGCTGGTGCTCCCTTGTACCTGCCAGTGTAGGCGGTCTCTCCTCTCCCACCCCCACCTTTCCTGTCCTGGACAGAGAGGCCGGCCGAGGCCAGCCCCTGTGCCCAAGACAGGCATGCACTACAACATATTGTTCTGAATGTGCACGTAAAATCCTATGACATGACATGACTGTCAGTATGAGGGTCTGGGAGATCAAAATCTGAGGGGTGAGGGAGGTTGAGATTTGGAGACATGCTTCACCAAAATTGTTTTATAAGTTTAGGTGTTAAAATATGACATTTCCAGGCTTCTGAGGATAATAACAATGAAAAGTGGGGTAGAGGATAATAACAGTGAAAAGTGGGGTAGAGGATATGGTCCCCATGGCATCCCTATTCCACACCTAAATTAAGAACTGTTTCAAGAATCAAATTAGGGCAATTGCATGCATGGAAGAAAGGAAAAGAATGTTTGTCTAATGACACATTATGTTTACCATAGGACAAGAGGTGCATGCATGGTGGAAGGAAGTGATCATAAAGGTGTCCTTGTTTTTGGACAAACATTTGGAACACTCAGCGTAGGTATATTTCGTTAAGACACTTTGCAGCACTTACATGAAAACAAAAGTAGGAATTAAACACCCATACTTTTTAATGGGAATACAAAGTATACACAGTAAAATACATTTAATATATATGTAGATCATAATTAATATATTTAGGGGATAACCCTAATGTGTTTTCCTATTTGTGGATGTATATTGGTGGTTTTACTGTTGCAAATTTAGTTTTATTGGCAACACATTAGCAGAGCCAGTAAAACAGTAAATTGGAAAACACAGATGGGTTATTCCTATTCTAATTAAACTGTTTGCTGGTTTATTAAACTGTTTGCTGGAAATTGTCACATTTGTAGTAAGAATAAGCCTTTAGACGGCACCAGCTGGTGATGCCATTAGGCAGCCCATTAACAGACAATGGGCGGTCGGACAGTTAGCGGCTCGAACATAAATGTGTAATTTGACATATTTAATCTGCTCTCATGATTAGATAATGACTAGTAAAAAATAATACATGTATGTTCACTTCTGACATAAAAACTTCTCAGTATTTAATATGAATGCTACAAAAATTGTCTTTATGACGTCATTACAAATCAACCCTGTTCTTCGCTTAACCTATGACGTATTTCCACCAGAAAATTTGCGACCGGTGTATCAGTGATTTTATCACCTGAAATTTTTAGCAGAGATCCAATCAGATCAAATGTGTTGAATTATAATTTCTTATAGTCAGGAAACATTTTGTTCAGAATTGCATTGCGATTCGCTACATAAGTTTAAGAGATTGATACGCAATTATAAAATGTTAAACAGTAGTTGCCAATAAATTTTCAGTTGACTAAATATGTCGGTGATAAAAAAAAATTAAAAACAAAATATTCCCTGAAGTTTACCTTTAAGCAAAAACGTGTGCAGTGTATCTTGCACAAACAGATACAGATATTATAAATCTTCATGTTAAAAAATTAACCTTTAAGCCAAAATGATAAAAAGCATGAAAAACAGAAGTAAAAAAATTTAGCCTTGAGATAGTGAAACTATTAGAAAAAGGGGGGAATCTGGAAAGATTCATTACATATCAAAGAGTTTATGAAAGAACCCCCACCTAAATGTTGTCACTGCTCTCTCACTAAGAGATGTCATGCATGCACGATTCTAGCATTCCATGGCTCCAGGCCACACATTAATAACTAGATACATAAAACCTAAAAATAATCTTTATGAACATGTATAATGCACAACAATTAAATACTAATAGTTCTTCTGTTTTATATACATATAAACAGCACCTAGGAACAGCCATACTAATTAGATTTTGTCAGATTTTTGTCATTTGTTGCTGCAAACAATAACATTTTTCTGTTCCATCAAGGACAAAGATGTTTACAACACGATAAAAGAAAGGAAGGTTTGCTAATAACACCTTAGCACAGTCATGCACCGGTGTAGGAAGCAGGGGGGGGGGGAGGGGCAAGGGTA
>JAECMU010028335.1:0-11536 GCA_016106625.1 Dracogyra subfuscus | reverse complement strand
CCCCCCCCCCCCACACACACACACACTAATATTTTATGCAGGAAGATATATTTGATATGTAATTACAATAGTTAAAAAGTCTTGTTAGTCGATAACATCTTACAAAATTGCAGAAAGTTTAAAGATCTGTCTCGCATATGTTGATCTATATATGAGGAATTCAGAATGACTTTGGCCTTCATACAAAGCAGTGGTCAATGTCCCGGTAATTTTAAGCAATATTCCTTCTGCTCCAGATTTTGCTCTCAATATTTCGCAATTTGTGAGATCCTCCATCATATATAAATTTTGATTTTTTGTTTTTTGTTTAACGACGCACTCAACACATTTTAACTACTGTTATATCAGCGTCGGACATATGATTATGTCGAGAAAAAAAAAACCCAGTGGTTAGCTGACGGGGATCGATCCTAGACCGACCGCGCATCAGGTGAGCACTGTACCACTGGGCTATGCTGCCCGCTATATAAATGTAAGATCCTCCATCATATATAAATGTTGAAGACTAACGTAACGTTCTGATGGAGTTCTTTGGCGGTGTACATGTCTTTTAATCTTTTTGGTACATTTTAACCATAGCCATGGTTGTTTAAGTTGTACTCATGTTGGATAGCATTATGCAACGTCATAATCGTCGTAATCAATATAGTCAGTTGAGAGCTCGTCTTGGGTGCTTGCACCGCAGGATAGAATCACCTCGATGGATCCATTCAACATATTGGGTTTTTGACTTTCCAAAGAGTGCATCACAACTGGTCAAATGCCGTGATATGTGTTTTGCTGTCTGTGGAAAAGTGCACATAAAAGATCCCTTGTTGCTAATGGGCAAATATAGCGGGCTTCCTTTGATGACTACGATTCAAAATCAGTATGCTCTAATAGTGCCAATAAACGAAACAAACTTTTTAAAATATAATTTATGCTGTCTGCTAATATTTAGTGAAACATTTTGGAGAAACATATTTGTGTTGTTTTCAGTACAACTTGAATATATACAACTGACATTCCATGTACCGCCAAGTCCATTTATGATACCTTTAAAGAGATCGGAAATACCGTAAACCCATTAATGTTCACATATAATGTATTTTGCGAAATCAGCAGAGAAAAAAAAAGTGTATAATTACAATCTCTTTTTTCCAGTTGCATTGTCATGACATCTCAGGCTGAATATAAACTCATTGTTTGTGAGAACATACATGTTGTAGGTAATCGTAGGAGAAATGCCTAATCTGGGGCGGATCTAGAGTGGGATCCAAGATGTCCGGACCCCCCCCCCCCCATCAAATTTGAGAAGTGCTACTTTTATTTAGGATTTTGGGTTTTTTTTAACAAATTTATTTAGTTTTTTTCTTAATTATTATTATTATTATGCCAGCGTTCCTGTTGTAGCACTATTATATTATGGTCCATGTGAACTGTCTGTAATTTTTCAATAGTGCCTTTTCATAATGTTATGGTGCCTTTTTTGTCTTGAACCCCCCTCCCCCATCAGAAAAGCTGGATGCGCCTCAGCTAATGTCCCAGCCATGTTTACAGATATCACAATTTATGAAAATTTACAATCATCTTCGACTGAGGATCGCGGTCAATCGTAGAAACATCATGCAACAAGTCACCAGTGGTCTTGGAAGGTCGTGTGTCGTGGTGACACGATCCAAATCGGAGCGGGCAGCATAGCCCAGTGGTACAGTGCCCACCTGATGCGCGGTCGGTCTAGGATCGATCCCCGTCAGCTAACCACTTTTTTTTTTCTCGACATAACCATATGTCCGATGCCGATATAGCCGTAATTATAATGTGTTGAGTGCGTCGTTAAAAAAAACCAACAACCAGGATGTAGCCCAGTGGTACAGCGCTCGCTCGATGCGCGGTCGGTTTGGGATCGATCTCCGTCGGTGGGCACATTGCGCTATTTCTCCTCACAGCCAGTGCACCACGACTGGTATATCAAAGGCCGTGGTATGTGATATCCTGTCTGTGGGATGGTTCATATAAAAGATCCCTTGCTGCTAATCGGGAAGAGTAACCCATGAAGTGGTGACAGAGGGTTTTCTCTCTCAATATATATGTGGTCTGATGCCAAATAACCGTAATTAAAATGTGTCGAGTGCATCGTTAAATAAAACATTTCTTTTTCTGTCGATCCAAATCGGTCACAGCAAGGTTTTCGAATATGTTCAAAAACCTGGCTATGACAGCTGTACTCGTAACATCATACGAAGGTCGGTGGTGCTCGTTCAGTGGTGGTGAGCGGGCAGCATAGCCCAGTGGTACAGTGTCCACCTGATGCGCAGTCGGTCTAGGATCGATCCCCGTCAGCTAACCACTGGGTTTTTTTCTTGACATAATCATATGTCCGACGCCGATATAACCGTAATTCTAATGTGTTGAGTGCGTCGTTAAAAAAACAAAACAAAACAAACAAACAAACAAAACAAAACAAAACAAAAAAACATGTTCAGTTGTGTTGTCAAAAGTATTGGGCAGTCGTGTGATGTCACGGATGATCACACGACTTTCCATTCTCACAATTTTGAATGACTGTCACACAACGATGCATGACTGGTTGAGCATCTAATTTTGCAGTCATGCGACGGTCATACAATTAGTCATGATTTGTCGTGTGAGGTACATAAACAGTATCAGTCTCCAGGCAGCCCTGCTAGTGTTCACTGGTAGACCAGTACTTCGAATTATGAAGTCGAACCAGTTGTACGATCGGTTTCGACCAGTCAAAAGCTGGCACAACATGTTGCACGATCATCGTGGGTAGTTGTTTCACTGGTCGTTATAATTAGTCACAAATCAGTCGATGACAAGTCCCATAGTTTAACAGCAACCCATCGATTGCAGAAATCCAGCAATGACAATCGCAGTGTACCACGCATACTAGTTGTTCTAAAGTACTTTGTAGTTTGTGTAATTGTGATAGAACCATCACTGAGTGTATGTTAGTATATACGTCACTGTTCTGAAGTCCAGGAATATATTCCATAATGGAAGTCTTAGGTAATATGAAATTAAGATAATATTATATTTCAATTGTGTAAACTGTATAATAATTATCCATGATGGCATTGAAACTATGGACTTGTTATTATCTGTGATAATGATAATGGAAATAAAGAATAAAGTAAATTAGTAATATGCATCATAATTCCAGCGCTGAATATGGATGCCAAATCATGCCATTGTGTATTGTATTCCACCCATTTGATGTTTGTGTTCTCTTTATGTAATTGGTGGCATGCATATGGCAAAATGGTGTAAACACAAATTTACTTCAGTGAGAATGTTCTTCCTTTCATTGGTACAGACTAAAGACTAGCTAGACACGGCACGTGCCTGAGTACTCGAATACACATGGATACCCTAATGTATGCTGTTATTTTGTAGGTGAGGGTCTTGATCTGGCAGTGATCATTGTAATAAGTTTCGGGTGTATTCTCTTCCTCATGTTGATAGTCGTCATCATGATATGGTGGAGGTAAGTAGAATCAAAGACACATTCCTGAGTTTGCTGCAGTGTTTGAGATGTTATCGACTAACAGAGACTTTTTAATGATTGTAATTAAATATCAAATATATTTTTCTACATAAAATATCAGTGGCTGTATATTAAACATGTTTCTGATCATTCTAATATTTGTACTGGATTAAATTTCGTTTTATTTCCTAAAATATATATGTTTCTTACGTATGAAATTATTTAAAGACAAAATCCAGTTTGGGCTTCTTACAAATACTAAGACGACAAGAAACACATGGAATATACAGACACTGATATTATAAACAAGAAAATATATTTAAGTTTAATTGTAGACATATTTTATTAGTTGGAAACATCATACAGTGCAGCAAATTCGGGAATGTCCCTTTAATATAGCCAATGCATGTTGGTCAATCCCCAACGTTAACACAAAGTCAATAAACATTGTTAAAAAATAAAAGATAAAAAAGAGAAGAAACATCAACATAATGAAGGCTAGCCATTGGCGTCCAGTAACAGTTACTTGATGCAACTTCATCATCTAGGTAAAATAGATAGTGCTAGCCAGTTATATAGTCAGCAACAGTTACTTGATGCAACTTCATCATCTAGGTAAAATAGATACTGTCAGCCAGTCATATAGTCAGCAACAGTTACTTGATGCAACTTCATCCTCTAGGTAAAATAGATAGTGTCAGCAAGTCATATAGTCAGCAACAGTTACTTGATGCAACTTCATCATCTAGGTAAAATAGATAGTGTCAGCCAGTAATATAGTCAGCAACATTTACTTGATGCAACTTCATCCTCTAGGTAAAATAGTGTCAGAGACAGTCATATAGTCAGCAACAGTTACTTGATGCAACTTCATAATCTAGGTAAAATAGATAGTGTCAGCCAGTAATATAGTCAGCAACAGTTACTTGATGCAACTTCGTCATCTAGGTAAAATAGTGTCAGAGACAGTTATATAGTTATATAGTCAGCAACAGTTACTTGATGCAACTTCATCATCTAGGTAAAATAGATAGTGTCAGCCAGTAATATAGTCAGCAACAGTTACTTGATGCAACTTCGTCATCTAGGTAAAATAAATAGTGTCAGCCAGTCATATAGTCAGCAACAGTTACTTGATGCAACTTCATCCTCTAGGTAAAATAGTGTCAGAGACAGTCATATAGTCAGCAACAGTTACTTGATGCAACTTCATCAACTAGGTAAAATAGATAGTGTAAGCCAGTCATATAGTCAGCAACAGTTACTTGATGCAACTTCATCATCTAGATAAAATAGTGCCAGCCAGTCATATATCCAGCAACAGTTACTTTATGCAACTTCATCATCTAGGTAAAATAGATAATGCCAGCCAGTCATATATCCAGCAACAGTTACTTGATGCAACTTCATCATCTAGGTAAAATAGATAGTGCCAGCCAGTCATATAGTCAGCAACAGTTACTTGATGCAACTTCATCATCTAGATAAAATAAATAGTGTAAGCCAGTCATATAGTCAGCAACAGTTACTTGATGCAACTTCATCATCTAGGTAAAATAGATAGTGCCAGCCAGTCATATAGTCAGCAACAGTTACTTGATGCAACTTCATCATCTAGGTAAAATAGATAGTGTCAGCCAGTCATATAGTCAGCAACAGTTACTTGATGCAACTTCATCATCTAGGTAAAATAGATAGTGTCAGCCAGTCATATAGTCAGCAACAGTTACTTGATGTAACTTCATCATCTAAGTAAAATAGTGTAAGCCAGTCACATAGTCAGCAACAGTTACTTGATGCAACTTCATCATCTAGATAAAATAAATAGTGTAAGCCAGTCATATAGTCAGCAACAGTTACTTGATGCAACTTCATCATCTAGGTAAAATAGATAATGCCAGCCAGTCATATATCCAGCAACAGTTACTTGATGCAACTTCATCATCTAGGTAAAATAGATAGTGTAAGCCAGTCATATAGTCAGCAACAGTTACTTGATGCAACTTCATCATCTAGGTAAAATAGATAGTGCCAGCCAGTCATATAGTCAGCAACAGTTACTTGATGCAACTTCATCATTTAGGTAAAATAGATAGTGTAAGCCAGCAATATAGTCAGCAACAGTTACTTGATGCAACTTCATCATCTAGGTAAAATAGTGTCAGCCAGTCATATAGTCAGCAACAGTAAATTATCTTAGACCAGTAAAATTGAAACATTCTTGGTCAAACATTGGAACAAAATAGGGGAGAGATGAAACTTGGTACAAATGTTTACGGGACCCTATGGAATGCTATACTAAAAGACCCCGCATGTCAGTTGTGAGCATTTGATGTTATGCGGAAAAATGACATCAACTCCATATAAAATCATGTTTGCAAATACAATATCTTTATTATTGGCCATTATTAACAGGTACAATGATTCCACAGACATCTAATTTAGTCAAGAGGCATCGAGGTCCATTATATAGATACTTAGTATGTATTAAATTGTCTCTTTTGTCCCAGCTTACAACTGTTTTGTGAACTTACCGATGTTGACATTGAGGCTGTATCTTCCTCTGAATAAACATCATAACTAGCAATGATGTTCTGTTGTAGATATTTCTCATCTTCATCAACCTCATCATCAGAATTATTGTCTGACTTCACAAGCTCATTGGGCTCTTCATAGTGTACCTCATCATCTTCTCGTTCATCAGTCTCTGGCATTTCAGAATTGTTCATCCACCACCACGACAATGACCACAGAGTGGTGAACACTTAATACCAGCTTTTCTGCACCCCGCATCCTCGCTGACAACCAGTCTTGCAGTTGCATGAAATCAAATTCAAAAGAGTATCTGCGGCTGGAGGCTTACGAGTAAGAATTGGATCATTCTGTCCATTCACTAGATTCCAACCACATTCATTTGGTGGTAAGTCACAACCTAGACACTGTTGTACCTACAGATAAACACGCATGGAATGCTCTCTTGCTGCTGCAGATGTTGTTGGAAGAGACGCGAGCTGGAGTTTGGTATGAAATGGACACTTCGCAACTACTTTTGTAAAACAGTGGTATCTGTACTTATTCAGGCACCGTGTTGTCCTCGGAGCTCCATAAAGTGCCAGTAGGAATTCTTCACCGGCCAATGTCACAGAGCATTCTAAGGAGGAGGGGTCATTGAAGACATTCATTTGTCAAGAATCTATCTTGTCTAATGGTGATAGACATGTCATCAGTGAACAATATTTCTGAGTCCTGGAGATTTTTGACTCTTCGATTCTGTTCTACAGTTTTTATTCTATGAGCATCACTGTAGCCATGAAAAATGACATAGCTGGTTGTACCAAAGTGCCTTTGTACATAGGATACATATGTGCTGTATAAGTCACTGTATGACCCATTGTGTGGCCATATCACCCGTCGGAGCACATAGCCTCCATTTACTACAAACATTCCATCTTTGGGATATGTCTGTTCACTGACTGTATATGAATCTATAACATGGTACATGACAGCTTTCTCTGTTTTTCTCATTGATGTTCTCATTGCTCTCATCAAGACTTGTTCTATGGTCATATCAGTCCATACTCCAGCCCACATCTTATCATTACATCTAATTGTGAAGTTGCCCATGGAGGAAAACCTCTGGAATTCATCTGGTGTCAACTTGTCATCCAACTTGGACATCTGCTGAAGATACAAGCGAGCATATTTTGCATAAACCAAATGTCCAGCTGAATAGAAATGCGGAATCATTTCACGAATCGTTTCCAGGTGCAATGTCCAGTCACAACAATGCTCTGCATGTACAAATTCTTGCATCAGTGTTACTTGATTGAATTATTGTACCCCAAATTTGGTAGTGCGACTAGTGGCGGCTGCCTGGAGTTTAACTGCTTCCAGCTTTTTAGTGACCATTGTCAGCTCAGGACAGTTGGTGATGTCTTCCATAGGTTGGGTTTCATTCATGACAGCTTCATGCAAAGAAGCAAGTTTTGCACGAGAGTCATCATGTATTTCAATTTCATTCCAGAAAACGACTGCTATTGCTGGATCAGATAATGAGCAGGCAATGCTCTAGCATAGGCATGGCCTGTTAACATCTTGTCAGTAGAATCAGTTACATAAATGAGTGACCATAGATCCTTGGAGTCCACTTCCACCCGTTATGTATCCAGCAGCACCCATGAATGACATTAGGAGATGAAATCCACCTAGTCGTACTACTACTGATGACAGTTCACTATTACTGCTTGCAGCAACCACCATAACTACAGCTTTCACATACAAAGGCTGATAAAACGTAACCACACATGTCTGCTGCCCTTGTCTTTTAAACTCATCAGAAGCAAACATCAGAACTATGTAGATCGCATCTAGCAGTCTGCTAGGTCACAAGTTCACCAAAGGTAACATAATCACCCACAAAGACTGGTAGTTCGTATTATTATTGGTTACCAACTCCATGTATCCATTTCAATTTGGGTTTGTAGTTAGCTTCAGCCAAGAACCACACATCAAAGTGCGTTTAAAAACATGTCCACTGCCTTAGTCAATCTCAAGCTTTTCATGTTATCAACATTTTCTGTTGATAATCTACTAATTCCTGTTGTTTGCTTGCAGGAATGTATGTCAGCAGTTTTACTTTACATACTTGAGCAGCACTTGCAGCAGATGGAATTTCTCTATACGCTTGGTGATAGTTCCCTTTGTGATTGCATTTCCACGTATGACACACATTATACCTCCCATGCTGTGAAAGGTTCCATAACCAGTCAATGTATGTACTTTAAAATCTGCATTATCAAACACAAACTGTAAGAATGCATCAAACTGGATTGATGTCAGCTTCTGTAACATTGCTGATGCCGTCTTGCTTCAGCATAAGAAGCAAACAGACCCATGCTGGAGAGTATGTCTACAAGATGGCGTGAACAAACATGCCTATGAATGTACGGAGATATTCCAGACTGGATCATAGATGGAAAGGATTTTGGTCTGGTCGCAGAAATAACAGCATGATTGATAAGAGCACATCTTCTTCTTTTGTCGTCATCTAATTTTTTCGCTTGTAGTTAACATCATTCATAAATACATTCAGAGTTTCTGGAACAACCGACATCACACTATCAAATGCAGTATCTGCAGGCATATACTCATCTGTTTTGTATACCCTTGAATGGATATCTTTTTTGATTATCACAGCAGCCGTCTTGACAATCCATAGACGTTCTTCCTGATCATCCTTTGATTTCTGACTATACCATGAACTGTTCAGAATCTTATAATCTTTGTTACGGAAACAAGCAACTGTCTTCCTTCCATGCAGTCGTGTCATGATGACATCATCACCACAGTAGTCTATGAGTTTTTGCCTCATAGTTTTTTCTGAACACATCTGTAGAATTTGGAAGATACTCCCAAAGCTTTTAAAGTAGCTCTTCCAGAGAGTATTGGCATTCATCGTTTTCTCTCAGGAAAGAAAACAAACATTCAAATGCTGCAACAATGTTGTTGTCCTCAGGATGACCACGTTTATGACTGGATGGCATTTTGAAGAATTTCTTGTAACAACTGTTGTGATATTTTGCCTCAACAGCTACTAAATCATTAACAGTAACTAAGCGAGCACCAACAATATGCCTTTACTCATCGTTACGAGCTGATGCCATATTCAAAATCGATTGCTTACAAGATATACTTCGGATTTCATTTACTTCCCGCCTATCCATGGGTCTCTTTTGGTCAACAACTCTAACACATTCATCACAACAAAACACACAATGCAGTGTAAAGACAAATGCCAAGAGTGATGGTTTGAGATGTTTTACGTTTTTGGGAGAAGGATGAACCACAGATACAATGCTAGAGTCTCGGGTATACGTTTTTCGGCAGGCCACATGCACACAAACAGATTTTAGTCCTTCCAATTTACCAGCTATTTCATCTTTTCATCACAAACTACTGTTAATTATAGTTTCTAGACCCTTTGTTACAGTCACTGTGGGTCCTTCCAACAGTTTCGTGCTACACAGCAAACTTTCTTCGGCATCCATAATTGCTATGAACTGTGTACTTTTCAGTAGTCACTCAGTACTTTACCATGTTCAGAGATGTTGCAGTAGTATGACATAATTTCCTTATTGTGACACTTGGGGTCTTTTAGTATGTCGTTTCTGATAGCCATACGAAGGTATCTGCCAAGTTTTATCTATCCCGTATTTTTTTCCAATCAAAAGTCCCTAATTTATTGGACTAATCTATCAAAAGTGGAATGGCTGATGAGGGTGTGTACTATCCGAATGCAAATTTGTGCACATTTCTTTGACATGTTATTCTAGTAGTCATGGCAAATACATTTACCAAAGACAGGCAAGAGCTAAAACTCTGCCCCCCAAAAAAATTATAAATAAATAAAGAAAGAAAGAAACAGAAAAAAACCCAAACAAAAATACCCTAGAAAACTATTCCCTTGTCTAAATGTTTTCGATCTAAAAAGAAAACTGGCAAAAATGGACTATCGAGCTTGCAAACAAACAAGAAAAAGTTTTATTCTAAAAGGAATTACAAACCTCTTTTGCATTGTGGATAATATTGATTTAGAGCCATCCCCAGTAAGAGTACACAATTTCGGTTCAGCTTTAAAAACTGGGACAACAAATATTCCAAGAAATTTATGAGGGTCATTCCCAAACCGTGAACTATCCTCGCGTTATAGTCAGTTAAATTCACTCAATTCCAAGCCTGGCGGTGCAATTAGACTAATCCATGATTGCAGCAGCCCATAGGGCAGAGTGTCAAGGATTATGTGGTCAAAGAACCCATTTCCTGTGACACTGTTCACGAGGTGCTAGGTGCCATACAGCCAGGCTGTGTCATAGCAAAAAGTGACTTAAATCTGCTTACAGATCTGTGAATATACATCCTTTGCGTTACAAATACACAGGACGCCTCAGGATGTTCGATTCTTCAAATACGAAATCATATTTCATGGGCAAAAAATTCCCATTTGTGGAATCTTTCACCAAATCACTCAGTGTGAAGGCATATAAGTGCATGGGACTTTCACTGATCAATTACCTGCACACATGTCAGTACATCTATTTCTTGGTATTTCACACCCATGTCAGTGCAAAACTTCAGATGAGTGAGTGCCAAGCCGATCATTAGAGGCGAGTTCTACCGAGAGCAGATACATCTGTATTAGGGGACCATACATGGAATTCTCTAAAAGTGCTGTCACGAAAACTGAGGAATCAACTGTCGACCTCCTGAAGTCTTCTTCAGTTGTATGAAGGAATTGACTTTCACACGTGTGTTGTAGGCGAGCATGATTTGCTTCAAGGATCCTTCAGAATACTCCAACAGAGCCTGAGCTAAGAATCTGTATGTTCCCTTCTTCATTTCAAATGATGACAGAAGGTGATATAGTCCTAATATTCATCTTGTCATGAACTTCGAAGCTAGCACTAGCAGCTACAGCAGAAGCTGCTTTTTTATGTTGTCTTTGGTTTTAGGCACCCTTCAGTATAATGGTAGAAGTGTCCTCTCACCTCGTCGTAGACATTCATAATTCTTGCGATGATATATCTTTGTCATGCCGAGCATGGAGAGGAGATGGGAGACATTAACTTGAAGCATCGAGTGTGGCACCCCGGCTATCTTGTACTCATCACTGTACCTTTGGCAACATGCTCCATGTTTGCAGTGGATGGATCCCTGCTTCTCTACATAGACACTGTATGGAAAGAAAGAAATGCTTTATTCAATGACACTCAACACATTTTATTTACGGTTATATGGCATCAGACATATGGTAAAGGACCACAGATTTTGGGAGGAAACCCACTGCCGTCACTTCATGGGCTACTCTTTCCGATTAGCAGAAAGGGATCCTTTATTTGCACTTCTCAAAGACATGATAGCATAAACCATGGTCTTTGTTAAACCAGTTAAGGAACACTGGTTTATGCAAGTGGTTTACACCTACTTATTGAGCCTTGCGGAGCACTCACTCAGGGTTTAGAATCAGTATCTGGATTAAAAATCCCATGC
>JAECMU010028299.1:15527-34700 GCA_016106625.1 Dracogyra subfuscus | reverse complement strand
CCCAGTGACAAACAGTAAAACATCTTGAAATGAACGTGAGGTAATTACCACCATTTGTAATCAGAGGAGTTGCATTTCCATAACAAAAGATATCCAGAACTAAAAATATAACATTACCAAACATTACAGTAAAAACACAAACTGAGTGAGAAACCGGTGTTTAGTCAACTACATTTGAGTGTTAAACAAAATGTGGGTGTTGATGTGTGTATGTGTGTTGTTATGTATGGGGCCATTCAAATATTATTCAACACCTATTTTAGACAAAAATCAGACCCCCCTCCCTCCCACTGTAATGCTAGACCATATATCCCCAAAATATTACATAATGCTCATACTATGAGTATAATATAACTTTAATCTATTGTTTTGGCTATTGCAATTTGAGAAAGTGCAGATATGCATTTCAACTCAATTTAATATTCATTATTGTGTGTTTACATCTAGCTATTACTATGGACATGTACCTACTTTAAACATTGTCGAAGCGATAGTTTATGAAACAAAAAATATATAGCTATTTTAGTAATAAAAAAATGTGTTACATAATGCTTTTCAGTACAACCACCCACCATAATGATTGGACCACTGTGTATGTGTGTGTTTGTTACACACTCATTGCATGGGAACATGTTGGAGATTGCTTCGAGACAATTGATTGGCTGCACCCTAGTGATGACCTAGATGTCAAAGGTAACCATCCAATGAACTTAATACTATCAAATTAGTGCAGTAAATAAGTTTTAGTTGGAAAAGATGTTTATATTTCTTCTAGGCAAAAACCTGATTTTAAAAGATATAGAACAGAAAGAATACTACACTTAAAACTGTTAGTTACATCTTATCTTATAATTTGTTTCTTTCAACTACACGTTTCTCGATGCTCTTTCAAAATGTAATACTTCATGCTTTAATGCTTTAATAATTAATTCAAAGCTTACCTGTACATAATACAATCCACGACTCTGAGCATGAAGCATCAAAAATGAGTAGTCAAGAGTTTGTTTTGTTCTCCACCTAAAGAAAATACAAGAGCAATTCATATTACAACAATAGCAGTGAAATTGTTAGGTTCGAGACCTGAAGATATTAATAATTCATGTTGCTAAATTTAAAGAGACATACAACCACTGTTCTGAAACATTCTGTGCGATTGTTTTGTTGGTGATTAAAATAACACACCACAATGATTAACTGCTATTGATCAAACCAAAACATTAGCAAACATTAATAATCTGTCAACCCTGTCATCCCTCTTAAGATTCAGCAGGAGTATCCTGGGTTTTTTTATCAAATCTCCTGACATCCTGTGCAGGAGACAATTTCACCTGTTAAATGACATTTTTGTAGGAATAAAACAAATTGTCCCCCTTTTGTCAAAATAACATACAGGAAGTGTCAGATTCTGGCTCATCAATACACACAATGTTAAAATCACTTGTCACAGCAAGACAAAGAAAAGGCCAATTAGCTATATAAATATACTTGTCAGTTAATTTTGTATGTTTCCGCAGTAAAATGTTGGTAACAAGGATACATTTCAATATATATATTTTTTATCCACGAAATTGGGTATAATTCTGGTATATTTCACACAATGTCCATAATGAGGTTTCACTTATGATTAATGGAAATGCAATGTTTATTGCATCATTATAATGATTTTTTAAAAGTACCACGCCACTGTTCCTCATTATAAAAACTGAATATTAATTTATAAGATTTATATAAATTTGTCTTGGGTACTTCAATTTGGATACACTAGCCACAAATGATGATATAATGTAGCCTGTAAGTGTAATGCCATAAATGTACTAATTAATTTTTTATTCTTAACATTTTTGGATAAAAGAGATTTTGACAAAATCTCCTGCTTTTTCAACACACACCTCCTGCTTTCTCTTGACTAAAGGTTGACAGGTCTGCAATAATCAGAAACATTACTGCAATTTTTGGCTAAATTTAATATGTCTGTAAGCTGCATAACATCAAATGATAAAAAGTATTATAATTTCACCTTAAGCTTATGTTTTTCATTGTTTGATATGACGATCTCACTAAAGTTTTATAATTACATTTTTGTATACATTCATCACAATTTATCATCATTCCATTGGTTCAGCTGTAGCAATGCACATTTATTCACTTCTCGATGTTAGTAAAACTACCAATGTCAGGGAACGTCATACCTGATGACATTCACTTTACATCAGTATTTTGTCTTATTGAGTGTTATTGAGGTACCAAGGTGAAATTTTGCAAACATCTGTGTTACCGTTTTTGCAACAGAACGACCCCAGAATGACAGTACAACATGATAACGCCAGACCACACATTGCTAGAGTTGTGCAGCAGTATCTGAATCAGAACAATGTTGATGTGCTACCCTGACCTGCCAGGTCCCCGGATTTGTCACCAATCGAACATATCTGGGATGAAATGGAGGGCATTACCAGGAACTTTCTCAGTTTAGTGGCCTCAATGCGACGACAATGCCAGGCCTGTATCATTGCTCAATGTAGAAACACTCACTACTGACTGTGTGAACTTCACTCTGGACCCCCCTCTAGTGATGTGACTCATTTGCATATGGCAGGTGCACCTTATCACAGATTATTGCTCGTTCCATGTTATAACATTTCATACATGGCAGTAAAAACTTATCATCAATTATCTTTTATGTGTCACAATAACTTTTGTCTTTCAGTATATTTTACAGTATATAAACAATTCTTAATTTTCTGAAACAATATTATAAATCTTATGTTTAATCCCACATTTGTCTTCCGTCTTCCACATTTTCAGTTTCATTTTCAATATTATTTAACGTGCACATTCAGAGCAAGCTGTTATAGCGCACGCCTGTCTTGAGCACACACCTCAGCTATCTGAGCTGTCTGTCCAGGACAGAAAAGAAATTAGTGGGTTAGTTGTTATTGTTAGTGAAAGAGAAAAGAGGGTGTAGCGGCCATACACCTACCCAATGAGTCCTTAAAAACTCGCTCTGGGTGGGAGCTGGTACCGGGCTGCGAACCCAGTACCTACCAGCCTGTTTTCCGGCATTTGCCTGTCATTTTTAATATAGGACTGAAGGAACCATCACCTGACCCGGACTGTGGGATCTCCTAAACTCTCCTTGAGGTGCTCCAGATCAGGGTAGAAACCCGCAGGTGGAGCAATCACTTCTAGCAGACCGCTCTGGATGTGGTCTCGGAACCTGGAACACGACGAGGTGTGAAATGATAACCAGTACATATGATGTCGGTGAAACTACAATACCTAACAACACCATAAACCTGCTCTAACGTTATAACGTAATTTGATCATATAATGCTGTAATCTAAATGACCAATGTCAATGCATTTTAGTGTTTTTCTGATAAATTTGGCAAAGCATGGTAAACAGAACACTTCTGGAGCATTTTTACCATTTTCTGGAGATTAAATAATTAATTGAATTAAAAATAAAAATAATTAATATGCTTGATAAAATATATAACAGGTTTATTTTATTAATTACTAGTAGTATTAATACATTTTCTGAGTGTTTTATAAGAGCAATTTTAGAATTAGTTATTGAAAAAGGCTTCTTTAATCTCAGAGCAGAATGGAAGGTAATGTTTTATTTAACGACACACTTGACACATTTTATTTACGGTTATATGGCGTCAGACATATGGTTAAGGACCACACATATATTGAGAGAGGAAACCTGGCTGTCACCACTTCATGGGCTACTCTTTTCAATTAGCAGCTAGGGATCTTTTATATGCACCGTCCCACAGACAGGATAGTACATACCACGGCCTTTTGGATTAATTTTTTTTTTGTAATTTTGAAATACAAGTCTACATTTTTTCATTAGTAGCAAGGAATCTTTTATGTGCACCATCCCACAGATGGGATATAATGTACCAGGGCCTTTGATATACCAGTTGTGGTGCAATGGCTAGAAAGAAAAGAGAAAGACATGCTTTATAACAGCAATTTTGGAATTAGTTATTGAAAAAGGCTTACTTAATCTCAGAGCAGAATGGAAGGAAATGTTTTATTTAATGACACACTCAACACATTTTATTTTACGGTTATATGGCATCAGACATATGGTTAAGGACCATACAGAATTTGCAAGCAAACCTGCTGTCGCCACTTCATAGGCTACTCTTTTCAATTAGCAGCATCAGATTTTTATTTGCACTTCTCACAGGCAGGACAGCACAAAGCATGGCCTTTGTTGAATCACTTATGGATCACTGGTCGGTGCAAGTGGTTTACACCTACCCACTGAGCCTTGCGAAGCACTCACTCAAGATTTGGAATCGGTATCTGGATTTAAAATCCCATGCCTCGACTGGGATCCAAACCAAGTACCTACCAGCCTGTAGACCGATGGCCTAACAATGCTACCGAGGCCGGTCTTGGCTGGAAAGTGAAATAGGCTAAACGGCCCACCAACGGGGATTGATCCTAGAACAATCGAGCATCAAGTGAGCATTTTACCATTGGACTATGTCCCACCCCGACATAATACAGATGTTGGACTTACAGACTGTGGACTTTGTAACCGAGATCCTTCACATAATTGAGGTCCCATGGCTGCAAGAAAAATATCAAACTGACAAATAATTAATCACATACATATGTTATACATTTTAGTAAATTTTTGTCAGAGAATTTTTTTTTCATGATTAGGTTTTATTATTTACACCTTTATTCAAACATTGTGAAAACAGTGAAAACAAGGGGGGGGGGGGGGAACTAGTCAGACCAAAGTGCTTCTGCGATTAATAACTTCTGCAATGATAGGCCTCAAATTTGGCTAATTAGATGGAAAGACCATTTATCCTAGACCAGTAGAGATTTTTGAGGACATTACAGCCAGAAAGCAGGACAACATAACAATTTACAAGTGTCTTAATACATGTAACACACCAGCAACCATTTAAAATAAAGAAGTTTGAGGCGTTTTATGATTTTGTAATAAAACAAGTTTCAGGAGTCATCTGAGTATGATGGAGTGTAATGGGTATTGGTTTAACGTGCCCCTATCCCTAAGGTTCAGGCACGCCCTCCATGGGTCCACGGTCTGACATCGCCAGACTGGAGTCCCATGGCGGGTCTGAGTATGATAACCATTTAGCTAGTACCATGCAAATTAAGGCTGTGAGGCTGTGTTTAATGTTGCGGGCATTGAGGTATATGACTAGGGCATTACAGCAATTTGCAGCATGGCCGCTGTTAAATTCTAGCAATGTTTGCATAATTTTAGAAAGGTCTGCAATGAAGTGTTTATAATGTGATATCAGAAAGGTTAAGACCTCTGCAATGAGTTGTTTGTATCATACATATTAAAAGAATGTTAATGACCTCTGAAAATGGTGTTTGTGATATATAGAATATTAGGTTGATACGTTTTGATATCGTGGTTATTTGGCGAGGTTTAGATAACGATGTAACAGGCGAGTTTCAGCAAGCCTGTTACACCATTATCGAACCGAGCCAAATAACCATGATATCAAAACGTATCAACCTAATATTCTATATATCACAAACACCATTCAAGACATATTTTTGTAATATGTTTCAATCAAAAGCGGTATAAAAACTCTGGACTTAATCATGTAGAAACTACTACCAGAAGTCGGACAATAGTAGGTGCCCAAAAGCATCTTGGGAATGGCATAACCTGCCTAAAGGTAATGTGTTTCCAAATATTAAATAATATACTTTGATTATATTCCTAAGTGTGTTGCATCACATTACAATTTTTGTATCTTTTTCTATGAAAATAAATTAAGGTGTGTGACCTGAAGAAGATCCATGTACATCACTGATTATGAAGTCAGATGCTGTTCCCAATGTAAACATTCTTTGCAGGAAGCTACTTGCTTTTTTGTTTAATTAAAAACACGACCTGGTTCCAAATGGGAGCGAATAATGGAGAATTGAAAAATAAAAGGTAATTTGATGCTATAGATTTATTATTATTATTTTTTTTTGGTTTGTTTAATGACGCACTCAACACATTTTAATTACGGTTATATTGGCGTCGGACATATGGTTATGTCGAGAAAAAAACCCAGTGGTCAGCTGACGGGGATCGATCCTAGACCGACCGCGCATCAGGCGGGCACTGTACCACTGGGCCACGCTGCCCGCTTTGATGCTATAGAAAGTGTAAATGTTATATTTATTTATGCAGTTCAACAATTATTGCTACAAATGGATGCTTGAAAAATTAGCAACCAAAGCATTGTCATGCACAGACTTCATTTCCTAGTAACATGATAAACGCCAAAATTATCATGCTAGTAAGGCAAGTGTTATCAGGCAGCGATGTAATAACACTTCGAATTATCAGGTAGAAGTTATCAGGTCAATAGGAAGCTTGGTTGCACAATAAATACAGTTAGTGACCTTTGCAATGATCTGTTTATGTTATATAAATAAGGTTAATTATGACCTTTGCAATGATCTGTTTATGTTATATAAACAAGGTTAATTATGACCTTTGCAATGATCTGTTTATGTTATATAAATAAGGTTAATTATGACCTTTGCAATGATCTGTTTATGTTCTATAAATAAGGTTAATTATGACCTTTGCAATGATCTGTTTATGTTATATAAATAAGGTTAATTATGACCTTTGCAATGATCTGTTTATGTTATATAAATAAGGTTAATTATGACCTTTACAATGATGTGTTTATGTTATATAAATAAGGTTAATTATGACCTTTGCAATGATCTGTTTATGTTATATAAATAATGTTAATTATGACCTTTGCAATGATATGTTTATGTTACATAAATAAAGTTAATTATGACCTTTGCAATGATATGTTTATGTTATATACTCTTCAAAAAAAGAAACGCAAAAGGGTACAAATGGGTTATAACTCCGATTTTATGTTTCCTACCGGTTCATGCTTTGTGAATATAAGGTCAATGCATGTCCCAAACACATTCCCACGGTTACATTCGATAAAACGCAGCTACTGTACAATAAAGTTCCAAAATGTGAATATTCGCAAAAACGCAGCCACGTGCAAACCATGTTACCACTGCACGTGCGTTGTCTGCATGTGCAACATGAACATCGACAGTATAAAAGTGCAGGGTGTTCGCTTGCCTGACCTCTGTATCTGGCCAACAGTTGACAATCCAGGACATGCCACGTCTCAGTGAACCGCAGAGAAACAATGCCATCAGCCGACTAGACGCAGGCGAATCCAGAACGGCCGTTGCCAGGGCATTCCATGTGTCCCCAAGCACCATCTCCGTGCAGGACCGCTACATCCGGGTACGCCACCTTCGGGAACGATTGACTACTGCCACCTCCACAGCCGCAGCAATACCAGGTTTGTGCAGGATATCCGACCAGACCGTACAGAACCGCGTGGTGCCAGGCAGTTGTCAACACACGCGGAGGCCACACCCGGTATTGACTCCAGATGACTTTTGACCTTGGTGGTGTGTCCTATCACTTACTCACAATGGACTAGAGTGAATTGTGAACAATCCTGCAACATTTGGTAATTATCGGACTCACCATTCAATAATTAAATCAATTCTCCAAATGTTACGACAATGTGGTTTTGCATTTCTTCTTTTGAAGAGTATATAAATAAGGTTAATTATGACCTTTGCAATGATCTGTTTATATTATATAAATAAGGTTAATTATGACCTTTGCAATGATCTGTTTGTTATATAAATAAGGTTAATTATGACCTTTGCAATGCTGTTTTTACATCATACAAGAATGCAGAGCTCTAACTTAAGAATTTGTCTCACATGGCAATTTCTTTTATAATAATTACCGTGGGCAATTTTGAGCCTGATTTTGACAGTTTTTTTAAAAGGTGACATTTGCAGAGAACTAACATAACTGAAAAGTTATTTTGCTGTATATAATGTAAATATATTTCAAATGTTAAATACTGGCAGATAATGTACTGTACACCAGGTGTATACATTTGCCATTGCTGATGAGCTTTACTGACGGCCAGCGGTTATGCTCTCTACCTATGTCAATTTATAGCTCTTAAGTTAGAGCTCTTAGAAAGGTTAATGACCTCTGCAATGAAGACAACAATGAGACAATCTTCCTTTTCTTCATCATTAAGTTCATCAATTAACGAGCGCAGAGTTTCAGTCAGATAGCTGATCTTGTCACGTTTTATTGTCGGCACACCCATCACTATGGACACTGGAAGAGAACAATTATGAGAAAACAGTGATGACAAA
The DNA here is from genome assembly GCA_016106625.1 of Dracogyra subfuscus. Lineage (NCBI taxonomy): Eukaryota > Metazoa > Mollusca > Gastropoda > Neomphalida > Peltospiridae > Dracogyra > Dracogyra subfuscus. The sequence continues at coordinate 26,448 of JAECMU010028299.1, read as the reverse complement.
ATAAACCCTTCAACATTGCATAAAACATACTTATTTCAATTTATTACAGTCACACAGACAGCGAGTAACTAATTCTTGTTTGTTTATACTTATTTCCATGCTATCTTGGGCACACACCTCAGCTATCTAGTTAGTGGTTAGTTTAGTAGTACTGTCTGAACCAAAATGTTAACAACTGCCAAATATTGCTCTCCTACATTTATTTTTTGTTAGATTTTACTCACATTTTGTCCTGACAGAAATCTAGGATAAACCATTGCAATGACACAGATTCCACATATTAGATGATAACTATGTCACCAATATCAACTTCGCTGAGATTGCATAGGGCAAAAAGCATGTAATTTTGTGCTGGTGAAAGGAGTGAAATGATATGACTTAACCTAGCAACGTCATAATATGTTATCATATAAAAGCAAACATGATGACATCATATTAATTTTTTTAAATATTTTTTGTTTGTTTAAATATACCACTAAAGATCATTCATTTTATATTAATTATGTAACATACTTTGGAGGCTTTGACGCATCTTGAAGAATATTCCATAAAAAAATCAAAATGGCAGCCGGCCAAACATTGCATGTATTTTTCCCTATGCTTTCTCAGAAAGGTTGATACTGGCGACATCATTATAGTCTCATATATGAAAGCTGTGCCACTGTAATGGTTTTTTCATAACTTGTGTGTGGACAAAATGTGAGGGAAATGTAACGGTAATTAAAGGCAGGAGAGTAATTTTTTGTAGTTGTTAACATTTTGGTTCAGACGGTAGTTAGTGAGAGAGAAGTCATGGGTGGGAGATGGTACTGGGATATGAACCTAGTACTTACCAGCCTTAAGTCCGGTGGCTTGACCGTTACACCACTGAGGCCAGCCAAATAACAAACCATAGTTTTTATAAATGTTGAATAGCTGCTGAATGGTAATTAAAAGTATTTTTAGACATGTTTTGTATCAAATATCATACATCATTTTAAAAGTAAGCTGGGTATAATTTTACCATTAATAGAGACTATAATAAACTATAGTCTGTTAAAAGGGAAAGAATGATTTGTCATATAACTTTATAATGAATAATGAAAAATACTCAACTTTAACACCTGTAATATGTAAAGAAATGTTTTTATTTAAACTGATATTTTTTTTTTTAAACATTTTTATTTAAGCAAGTTGTTATGGGTTTAAAACGAATATGCTAATTCATCAGTTCCCTTTTGGAGCAAAAACATGCTATAGGTTAGTGAAAAAATACAATATTTTGTGTTAAATAATTTTTTGGCTATTCATTTCATGAAGTAAGACATTTGTATAAATCAACTAATATATGACAGTCTTTCCTAGACACACCAACCCAAATAAGATATTACATATACCCCATTAAAAGGACTGTCCTGAGTTTCCTGCCATATTATAAAGTTTAAAGTTTGTTTTGTTTAACAATACCACTAGAGCACATTGATTATTAAGCATTAGCTATTAATTGGACATCAAACATTTAGTTATTTTGATGTTTAGACTTAGAGAGGAAATACAAATTTTTCCATTAGTAGCAAGGGATCTTTCATATTATACACCACCCCACAGACAGGACAGAACATATAATGGTCTTTGATATACCAGTTGTTGTGCACTGCAGTGTCTGCACTTAACTTTTTTTTGAGTTGCCCAAATAATATTTTCTAAAACAAAATAAAAAATATTGCAACAGATTATAAGAGAAAACACTTTTTTTTAAATCGGTTGCCAGGCTGACAACCTTACTAATGGTTTTCAGTCACCCGTCGTCGTTTTCAGTTGCCAGGGGAGATTGGGCGACCGTTAAGTTCGAACCCTGGCACTGGCTGGAATGAGTAATGGCCCAATAAGCCCACCAACGGGTATTGATCCTAAATAGACTGTGCATCAAGTAGGTGCTTTACATCCCTCCCCTACATTCATCTTCACACATCCAGCACCCTCTCTGTGAACACATAAATAAATCAGACAAAAGAAAAAACTTGTACCTCCATGTCTATTGTTTGAAATGTTGAATGCAGGTTTCATGTGCTCTGGGTGGCCCGTCAGGTGAGGTAGGTGGGTCAACACGCTTGGGAAGTGGACCAGACTACTCATATATTGTTTCGTATTCGACATCACAACATCTAGTAACATACTGCAACAGAATCCAGTTACACTGTAAGTTTCAGTAATTTGCTTTCATTAAAGGGACATTCCTGAGTTTTCAGAAATATTTAAGATGATATCGATTAACAGAGACATTTTTAACGAATGTAATTACATATCAAATATATTTTTCTGCATAAAATATTAGTGGATGTATATTAAATGTGTTTCTGATTGTTATAATATTTGTACTAGGTTAAATTTCATTTAATTTCCTAAAATATAGTTTTTTCATACATATGAAATTATTTGAAGACAAAATCCAGTTTGGGCTTTTTACAACTATTAAGATGACCAGAAACCCATTGAATATACAGACACCGATATTCTAAACTAGAAAATATATTTAATATGTAAGTTTAATCGTAGCAATATTTTATTAGTCGGAAACATCTTACAATGCAGGAATGTCCCTTTAATAAAATATCGGTATAAAGCCATCCTATGACAGTCATTTAAGATATTAAAAGTTGAATTTTTTTTGTTTAACGACACCACTAGAGTATACTGATTTATTAATCATCGGCTATTGGATGTTAAACATTTAATAATTCTGACACAGTCTTCAAAGGAAACCCACTATATTTTTTCCACAAAAAGAACCTACCGTGACCTTTGATATACCAGTCGTGGAGCACTAGTTGGAATGGGTGAAAAAATCCAATCAGAGAATGGTTTGTTTCTTTCTTTGTTTTACGACATCACTAAAGCACATTGATTTATTAATTATTGGCTATTAGATGTCAAACATTTGAGAGGAAACCCACTACATTTTTCAATTAATAGCAAGGGATCTTTTATATGCACCATCCCACAGACAGGACAGCACATACCACAACCTTTGATATACCAGTTGTGGTGCACTGGCTGAATGAGAAATAGCCCAATGGGCACACCGGCGGGGATCGATCGCAAAATGATAGTGCATCAGGTGAGCACTTTACCACTGGGCTGCAGCCACACACACCCATATCACCCCATCACAGAATGGGTGCAATGAGGTGGCTCAATCCTCCAAACGAAGCCCCTTGAACAAGCACTCTACCTGCTGAACTACACCCCACCCTACTCACCCATGTTACAATGGCCCATAAGTTTGCTTTCCAACGACTGACTTTATCCCCCCCCCCCCTTCCATCTCAACCAGTCCACAAGTGATACATCAAGGGGCAAGGTATGTACTGTTTCGTCTATGGCAAGAACTTATAAAAGGTTCTGTTACTTTTTGATAGTAATCTATACTGTGGAAATATGTTTCCTCTCTTTCTTGTCCAAATAGCTGTAGTTATAGTGAAAAGAAACCCCAAAGCCAACATACTGACATCAATTGTAAACTGACTGGGGTTTGTTCTGTATTTTGATTGGTTAATTACATTCTTTTTCCGGGATCAAATAGACAATAACACCAGGAAAGCTAATGACGTCACTAGAAAGTGACAATATTAGCAACTGGAACAGGCGAAGTTGAAGATTCAAGGGTCTACAGTTAGATTGTATCCAGGTATTTTTTTCAAGAAATGCCAAATATACAGTTAATTCTCTAGAAAAATGATTCAGTTTACAAAGGACATAACCATATGGAGTTTTTAGATTTGCGGGTGTTATTGTCTATTTGATGCCCGTGAATGTTTAATTGTTTACCTCAGGCTAACACCTTCGGTCAAAAATCACATTTGCGGGATCAAATAAACAACAACACCCGCAAATCTAAAAACTTCATCTCCTAATTCCATCACCTAAACTGGAAAAACAATTACAGTTAAACATTTTCCCATACAATCAATTATCAATTTTTATAATCAATCATCTCATTGTCAGAGCAATGTTGAATTTATTTGGAATATTTAAGTATTTAGAGAATAAAAATCATCAACTTAGTTTCCTTGTAATTATGTGCTGTGAAAATGTAAATTCACATGAATATTTGTATCGTATTACATGTTTATGAATGATGCAGAGGAAGTTTTACAATATACCCAATAATGAAACAGAAATAATGTAACACTTTGTACCAATAATTTACCTGTTTGGTTGGACTGTTCCATTGAAGTGCATGCTTGATACCAAGTCAAAAAACTGGTTTCTAAGAATGAAAAGGTCATTTTCTCGTTGCCTGTTAAGTGATTCTGCATAACGAAGGCGATTTCGAACGTCAGAAAAACGCTTTTCTAAAACTTCATTATAGTTTTCACAATCTAAAAAAAAAAAAAAAATCTAACTGTAAATTCTAAATATATAAAATTATATATTTTTTTTAATTTATGAATGAAAAACAGAAGTTATAAAGATTTTCATTGAATTTTGGGAAATTGTTTTTCAAAAGATGGCTCAATAAGATAAAGTATTTTAATTTTTAAAAATCCTAAATTGTTGGGCATTTTCAGCATTTTGCAGTAATTTAAAGGTTAACACTTTTTTAATTTATGCATAAATTTTTCAATCTGTATACGGTAAGTGTTTTGATATCACAAAAAAATGTTAATTCAAACAAGGTTTAATATAAAAGATAATTAAATGGAAGAAAGGAAGGAATGTTTTAGTTCATGTCACACTCAACACATTTTAAATATGGTTATATGGTGTCGAACACATGGTCAAGGACCACACAGAATACCAAGTGGACGGTGGGGGAAGGGAGGGGTGGCATGAAAATTAAAAGGGGACATTTTAATACAAGTTTGTAAATTACTTTTTTGCTTACTTGCTGGAGAAACTACCTTATTACTTCTCCCCGATTCTTTATTTCCTATTCTCCTGATATTTCAAACTACAGTCCATTCCACAGTGAACACCTTTTTTTCATACAATGGAATTTACTACAAGTTCTATATTTCTGAAACGATGTTTTATGAACTGCATACAAAAATAGTACTATTTTTTTTGGTTATTTCTAAAACACTTTAAAATTTACTTTTCTTCTTATGTTAAAACAAACTGGAATTATTTACAAAAAACTGTTTTGTACGACAGGGTGAACTATAGATACATGTACATATCTCTGGCCTATTCTCATAAAACATTTAATTAACTAGTCTAGACTCAAGACTTGATTGTTACGTTCAGGAGTGGGAATTGGTGAACTGTAAAAGAGAGGAAATCTAGAGGAGTCTGGTGTGGTGAATTGTAAAAAAAAGGAGAGGAAATCTAGAGGGGTCAGGAGTGCTGAACTGTAAAAAAAAAGAGGAAATCTAGAGGGGTCAGGAGTGGTTAACTGTAAAACAAAAGAGGAAATCTAGAGGGGTTAGGAGTAGTGAACTGTAAAAAAAAAGAGAAAATCTAGAGGGGTGAACTGTAAAAGAGGAAATCTAGAGCGGTCAGGAGTGGTGAACTGTAAAAAAAAAAAAAAAAGGAAATCTAGAGGGGTCAGGAGTGGTGAACTGTAAAACAGGAAATCTAGAGGGTCAGGAGTGGTGAACTGTAAAAAAAATTAAAAATCTAGAGGGGTGAACTGTAAAGGAGGAAATCTGAAGTGGTCAGGAGTGGTGAACTGTAAAAAAAAAAGAGGAAATCTAAAGGGGTCAGGAGTGGTGAACTGTAAAACAGAGGAAATCTAGAGGGTCAGGAGTGGTGAACTGTAGAACAGGAAATCTAGATGGGTTAGGAGTGGCGAACTGTAAAAAAGAGGAAATCTTGAGGGGTCTGGCGGGCAAGAACAAATAAAATGCGAGACAATGCAATGTTCCATGAGAGGAAAACTGCGGACCCGAGGAGAATTCCCACCCATGTACATTTTATAAGTACAGGCCCTGGTACAAGAAGTGAAAAGGAAATGACTTACCATTTTTTAGAAACAGTGACAACCATATAAGTGGTGATAAGCATACAAATACTACCAGGAAGAGATTTCGCAGCTGAACTCGCATTCGCACCAACTTGCGGCCTACGTGTCTTCCAGTGTTCAGACACAGGGACAGGCAGGAACACCGAGCTTTCCACCACATCATCTGCATGTGCAAAATATAACAATGTTCACTATTCTAAACCATCATTTCCACAAGTAAAAATTAACAGAACTTTGTTTTATTCAGGGTTTGACAAATCCACTAGCCCTTGGTCCCGGCAATCAACTGTATTACTATAATACATAGGGCAATAGCCAAAGCTTCTGTGAGGACTTGTAGCTTTCTCAAACATTTGTTGAACTTGGTTTTATTTAAAGTTAAAGTCTGTGTTGTTTAACGACACCATTGATGCACATTTGATTCATTCATCTTTGGCTATTGGATGTCAAACATTTGGTAATTCTGGACTCATAGCCATCAGAGGAAACCCACCATACTTTTTCCTAATGCACCATGGGATTTTTTATATGCACTTTCCCACACACAGGACAGCACATACCACAGTCTTTAATATGCCAGTCATGGTGCAATGGCTGGAATGAGAAATAGCCAACTGGGTCCACTAATGGGGATCGATCCTAGACCGACCGCACATCAGACAATCGCTTTACAACTGGGCTACGTCCCGCCCTCCTATCTTATTTAACGATATCACATTGATCAGCTAATGGCTCTTAAATATGTGATAATTCTGACAAACAGTCTAAAGGAAACTTGCTACATTTTCCCCATGAGCAGCACGGGATAAGACACTGGTTGGTACAGGAAACAAACAATGAGAGATTGAGTCTTCCGAGAGTGTGTGATCCAACAACTCAAGCAACCTTCCGTAAGTACTACAATAAGTTACAGATTGCACACACAGCACAATGGGACAATGTACTGTATTTACTACATGACATACATATGCAGCCCTTGAAATTCGGACAAATTTGCTACAGCAGTTAAGTGCCGTCGCAAATCAATTTTGTAACGGCACTACAGCGGCAATTTTAAAGAAAAGATTACTGCTGTCTAAATTATTCATATATGATCCACTGCTGTAATAATATGCAAAAACATGCATAACATCTCAACTTTACTTTCGTAAGAAACTGAGCTACACACGATAACAAATTTATGCTTCTCTCTGGGATCTGTAATTGGACAAAGTTCAGAAATAAATGCCTACAGACTTTTCACCACTCACAGATTTGCAACGGCAATGAAATGCTGTCGCAAATCAAGTTTGCGATAGCTTTTGCGACGGCATTGCCGAGGGCTGTAAATATGGATGAAAGTCAAAGTTTGTTTTCGTTTAACGACACCACTAGACAGGGAACATTTTGTTCAGTATAGCATTACAGTTTGATATATGTAAGTGTCAGCTATTGCTAATCAATTTTAAACATTAAACAGTAGAACTTGCTAATTAATACACTTTTAACTGACTAGAAATGTTGATAATATAAATTCTAAAAACAAAACATTCCTTGCTAGAGCACACTGATTCCTTAACCATCAGCTATTGGAAGGAAGGAAGGAAATGTTTTATTTAATGATGCACTCAACACATTTTATTTACAGTTATATGGCATCAGACATATGGTTAAGGACCACACAGATATTGAGAGAGGAAACCTGCTGTTGCCATTTCATGGGCTACTCTTTCCGATTAGCAGCAAGGGATCTTTTATTTGCACTTCCCACAGACAGGATAGCACAAACCATGGCCTTTGTTGAACCAGTTATGGATCACTGGTCAGTGCAAGTGGTTTACACCTACCCATTGAGCCTTGCAGAGCATTCACTCAGGGTTTGAAGTCGGTATCTGGATTAAAAAATCCCATGCCTCGACTGGGATCCGAACCCAGTACCTAAAAGCCTAAACACGATGCCATCGAGGCCAGTTTTGTGCAATAAATAGGAAGCGAAAACAATGTTCTGTATATATATATTTATCATGCAACCAAGATTCCAGTTTCCTGCTAACACCTACATGATAATCTGAAGTGTTATATAGTCAATGCCTGATAACATGTATGTGTTATCTAGTCATTTGGAAATGAACTGTAGGCATGGCAAGTCATTGTAATGACGTCATCGTAGCTTTAATTTAATGATGTCATCGTAGCTTCCAGCCCGATGTCTGTGACGTATATCCATGACGTATTTACGCCAGCAGCTGTTAGTGGGGGAATCGTGTGTTTATTTTTTATGAAAAACAGTCAAAGTATGGTTAAAAAGGGTTGCATGATAAAAAAAATACCAGGTTACTACGTTTTGATATCGTTATTATTTGGCTTGGTTTGGTAATGGTGTAACAGGCTCGCTGAAGCTCGCCTGTTACCCCCATTATCTAAACCTCGCCAAATAACAACGATATCAAAACGTAGTAACCTGGTATTCTATATATATATACATGTATATATATAACACTAGGGTCCATGGGGAAATGACCCCTGACAGGTCCAACTATTTACCACAAGACACCCCAAAACATCCCAAAGATACCTCAAAACATCACCAAAATACCCCAAGACTCCATAAATATTTTAATTTTTTTATTAAAATGTAATATAATATTTAGTGGAAAATTACTTAAAAGAATTAATTTTAAGCGTTAATGACAGCAGACTGCTAAGGGAGATAATCGACTATATACCCCAAAACACCGTAATCTGTGTGTGCGTGTGTGTTTAAACCAACAACAGCAAAAAAAAGTGTACCTCTTTTAAAAATAAACATTATACACATTTTAAAGCTTTGGGGGTATATGGGGTATTGTGTTTGTTTTTGGAGTATGGCGTGTGTCTTGGTGTAAATAGGCAGTGTCTTGGGAGTATTGTATAGTGTCATGGGGAGAAAAGGCTGATTCTATTCCTTAGCAATCGGCTGTCAATGAGGCTTAAAATTAATTATTTTACTTAATTTTTCACTAAATATTTTATAAAATATTACATTTTAATTCATTTAAAAAAAATATTTATGGAGTCTTGGGGTATCTTGGTGAGGTCTTGGTGTGTCTTGATGGTGTTTTGGGGTATCTAATATCGAGCTACTCTCGATTCACTAATGTCAAAACCTATACTTGCTACGGAATTTTCTTTTTGACTGACCATTCAAATTTTGGCATAATACTCTTTGGCATAATACTTTGTGCCATTCAAAATTCCATAGCACCATCATCCCCACCCACGCCTGCTACCGACCTTGGTCGGGCTTGTTGTAGTTCATAAAAATAAACTATAATGTAAATGCACATTACCCGGTACTGTGCATTTACATTCTAGTTTATTTTTATGAACTAGGCTTGTTGGTGCTCCCTTGCATCTGCCAGTGCAGGCGGTCCCTCCTCTTTCACTCCCCACAATATTTTCTATCCTGGACAGGTGTGCACTACAAAAGCTTGTTCTGAATGTGCACGTAAAGCCCTATGACATGACATGACACAATGTATCTTCCGCTGTTACGAGTATCTTGGGGTGTCTTAGGGTGTAAATAGGCCGAGTGCCCCTCCCCCCCCCCACACCTGTTACCACCAAGGTCGAGCAGCTGGTACTCCCTCCTACCCCCTACCTTTCTTGTCCTGGGCAGAGAAACCGGCTGAGGACATTACTTGTGCCCAGGACAGGCGTGCGCTACAACAGGTTTTGAATGTGCACGTTACGCAATGATCAGTCCAGTCCAGTCCATTCCAGGGAAATGGACAGATTTTAAAAACTAAATTTTTTATTTATTGACTATTTATTTACCGTAAGTTCTTCGTTGCTATATTATGTCACTATATCAATATCTAACATTATCAACACACGCAACATGATTCCTTCCCATTGTTTCACAAACATGTCAAGACAACTCTAAAAGATTAGTAGAATCTCATCATTTCGTACCGAGTCTTTTAAACCACAGGTCAACTTGTCCACGCTACAGTGTCGTCCACTATTTTTCTTTTTTATATATGAGTATACAGTAACAATATATTTATTCAAAATATATCTTTGGCACAGTAAATTCGCGCTTATTAAATGTGTGTGTGTGTGTGTGTGTGTGTGTGAAGAGAGAGAGAGAGAGAGAGAGAGAGAGAGAGAGAGAGAGAGAGAGAGAGAGAGAGAGAGAGAGAGAGAGACAGACAGACAGATATAGACAGAGATAGACAGAGATAGAGAGAGACAGAGAGGCAGAGACAGAGTGAGAGAGACACAGAGACAGAGAGAGACAGACAGACAGACAGACAGACAGAGAGTTTTAATTAAACACCTGTAAATTGTTTGCATTCGATCTGACTGACTTTGAACATAATTATTTTGTGGAGCTGTCAGTTACCAAAATATCGAGTGCCCGACATGGAAACATACATGGACATGTATAACAATATATACCAGGGTTGTGGCTAGCATGGAAACCATTATAGAAACTTAATGAAAAGGAGTTGCCCCTCCCCCATCCCAAACAAAAAATCCTAGCTACGGCCCTGTACACTCGATATTTTTATGCGACGATGCGATCGCTTTCCACTTTGCGCGTTGGCACCGCACTAAAACATGTTTTTTCCATTAGAAGCAATGAATCTTTTATATGCACTGTCTCGCAGACAGAATAGCACATACCACGGCCTTTGATATGCCAGTCATGATGCACTGGCTGGAACGGATCGAGAAATAGATCAATGGGTCCACTGACGGGGATCGATCCCAAACCGATCGCAATTCAAGCGAGCGTTTAGGTCAACATAACATTCGAGTTGGAGAGACATCACATGGAGCGATTATTAAAAGTTACGTAACATTTTTGAAAACATTTGTTTAAAGTAAATGAATGATCAGTTTCGTCGGCCTATCACATGTACAGGCGCATGTGCAATACTTTTAGCTTGTAGACCTACGTCTAAATTGTGGCGAGCGTAGTTTATAGGGGAGTGTGTGTGTGTGTGT
>JAECMU010028299.1:5048-15483 GCA_016106625.1 Dracogyra subfuscus | reverse complement strand
CGGTAAATACATTAACAAAAAAATATTCTTGGAGCTGGGGTGGGATGGCCGGTTAACCCCTCTGCACTCAAGCCTGTGTCAACTGGTTTTAAATTTGATAGATTCACGTACCCTAGTCAGTCTTATAAATTAAAGGACTGTGCTGAGTTTTTAGTAATTAGAAATTTCGTGTGTTACTTTTTCATCATTTTTGAAACACTGTATCTTACCCGGACATGTTTTAAATATAATTGCATTATACCGATAGGTACATGTATATGGAATGACCTTTGGCCGTGTGTAGGCATATGGAAATATTTTAGACAAAAATCGATATTGAGATACTACAACACATTACGATGTTCACCAATGCATTAGGTTATAAAGCAATTCATAATCTAAGCAAGAAAATGTTAGCAAATAGTAATTTTAATCATATTTTATCAGGCACGGTGGAGCAGGAGGCGGGCTGGAGTGGGGCTCTAGCACTCCAATATTTCTGAATAAAAAATATTATAAGAGATGAATTTTACTTGCAGAATGCAGGAAACTTAATTTCAGGATATCTAGTTTTTAAAATGTTGCAGAGGAGCATATACCCCCCCACCTGGAAACTTTGCTTTGCACCATCGATCTCAGTCAGCGCACCCCCCCCCCCCCCCCATATTTTCTTGCTTCCACCGTGCCTGTTTATAAAACATTTAAGTCACCTCTTAACTCCGAACAACATTAATAACATTTACATGAAACGCTGAGATACGGTAATACGGGGAAGGGGGCGGGAGGAGGGTACAAGTGCCGATTTCTATATAATCCGATAGGGGAGACAACCCGATACTCTTCTGTGAAAGGAGTCGTTTATCACACGTCAAAAATCAATGTTTTGGCTATGACAGAAAAGCAAAATGAGAAAAAAGCCATGGATCTAGAAAAACGAATGTACGAAGTACTACATACAGACTTTAAACATCGTGAATTTAAGACGCCTTTGCAAAAAAGTGCAATTGAAGAAATTTTAAAAGGTGTGGTTTGTGTTTACTTTGTATGTTCAGTTATATTCGTGATATGATAAATAGTAGAATACTCTAGATGACACGGTTCAGTGATATTTAAACAGCTTCCATAGGCTGGTTTTAAAGAAAATGTGCAAATGTTGGCAATGCATCATCAGTATCGGTTGTTAATAGACCTAACCCCATCTTGAGTAAATATTATTCATGAACCTACTCTGGCCTTAGGACTGGCGTCGTGGTTAGGCCATCGGTCTACAAGTTGGTAGATACCGTGTTCGGATCCCAGTCGAGGCATGGGATTTTTAATCCAGATACCAACTCCAAAGTGAGTGCTCGGAAAGAGTAGCCCATTAACTGGCGACAGCAGGTTTCCTCTCAATATCTGTGTGGTCCTTAACCATATGTCTAACGCCATATAACCGTAAGTAAAATGTGTTGTGTGCGTCATTAAATAAAACATTTCTTTCTTTCTGGCCTTAGGTTTAGGGTTAAAAAAATTATACGCTGATACAGTAATTTGAATAAATTGAGTAATGAAAAAAGTAATTAATTTTGTCAAAATCTGCTAAATAAATTGAGTATGGTGCCATACCATTAAGAGTTCTGAACGGTCCAGGGCTCTACATTAACTTTTTAAGGCACCTGTCCTGTAGGACATGCAAAAAATAAAACTACCTGTCCCATCAGATATACCACATGTCCTTGCCACAATGTTTTCATGATGTGGTTATATTATGCAAAACACAAGTTTATGCTTCGTCAGAAAGTGATAAAAATTTAATTATTTGGCTTGTTTTTTTACTGGAAGTTACATGTTATTGTTTTCAATAGGTGCTGGCAATGACAACTTATAATCTATAGTGCGAAATTGTCCATCTATGTTACCCTCATTAAATTATTTTGCCGTCTACTTTCAATCTTGCCGATTCAACCATTTATACAGATGGAAATATGATGTGTGTAGGTCTTTTGCTACTCTGCCAATTACTTCCAAATTCTACTGAAATACTGCATGTTTTTTTTATTGATTAAGAAGGGTTGTTTTGTGACAAACTACTTATGTAATTCAGGGTTCTAACGGAACCGGAGTCCCGGGTCTCTGACACAGCGATCAAGGATGGGACGCACGATATCGCATACACATGCATCCCTGTAATATTTTTTTATTTAACTTAAATACAATTTATTTTTTTAACATCTAAATTTACTGTAAAGTAAATCGGCAACATTCATAAAACTTCTTGGAAATTAGTGTTAATTGGTACAATCAGTTGAATTGGTCACTCCAGAAAGCCTCCCTCGTCAAAGCACCCACTTCATGGAAATGAACTCAACCACGTGATCCAGATTTACGACAAAGCAAGACTAAATAAAAATTAAACTTGTCGCAAGAAATCAAAATTTTAATATAAAAAAGTGCGACATGTCTTAAATAGTATTTCATTTTATTTAATTGTGTTTTCTAGCTTTACAACAAGCAGCTGGCAGTACACTACTGAATAGTAGACTGGTCATGTGGACATGCAAACAACGCTTATTCACACCGTGAGGCGGATCAACTGAACATAACTGGTTAAAAATGTTTGGTTCTAAAAATTGCGTGGGGAAAAAAATCTCTCAAATTGTTTCGTCAAACCGAAAATTCTTTCACAATATTTTTGTTCCACATTATTAATTGAATATATATGAATTACCTGGTATTTGTTTTATATTTTATCATACATTTTATTAATTAAAAAAATGATTTCATGTTCATGTACTTGTTATTACGACATAAAACATTTAAATGTCAATGTTTTTGTGTTGTCAGTTGTTATACAATTCACTTGATATTTTATTGGCTATATCAATGCATGGACTCTCGTAATGGACTCAAAATATACGGCCACGGATACTCAATATTTTTGGATGAATGAGAACCCTGGTAAATATAAGCCGCCTCTGACCCTTTTCCAGTCCAGCAGACGACAGCAACTGACCGATGACAGCATGCTATATAAAGCCATGGCTTGCCATAAGAAGTATAACGAATGATCTGTTGCATTATGGCATTTTATGGCGTATTGGAAGTTATCGAAATATCAACTTCCGAAATTGGGACAGAATCAACAAGATCGTGTTCACGCTGAATAAATGCAAAAAATTAGTCATATCATCGGATTTTGAAGCACCTGTCCGGGCGGACAGGTGAAATGGAGTATTCACTTGTCCCCAGTAAATTCTACCTGTTCCAGACATGCGGACATTCCTTACTGTCGAGCCCTGCGGTCCAGCATGCATTGCATGCTAATACTATTACTAACCCTAACCTTAAGCTTAAGCCTGAATGAACTGAATGCTGGAATGTTCGGAACTTTTGCAGCCATACCTGTCAGAAACCCTGCCACTTTGTATAAACATTAGCAATTGGTTAATTTGGCAACCAGAAGGGTAGTTAATGTTTGTTATTGTTTATTTCTTAAACAAATAAGATGCAATTAAGTAAGTTTGAAAAGAAGACCTAATGCATAAATAATATTTTGCTGGTCCATTATGTTATTTTTGACTAATTATCTGGAGCCATTTTACACAAAATGGAAGTTGACAGTTAGTAGTAAATACCATGTACAGCTCTTGTCAGGTAAAATGGAAATAACAGTTGACAGGTATTATGGGTATCAATAACGATATGCTGCACAATAGCATGTTCTGGTTTTTAAACTATCAAAATAAAGTTTTTTAAAAACCCCACATCTTTTATGCTATAGTCGATTCGTTTTCTATTTACTGGTATGAAATGACCAGGCTGCATGTTATGAAATGGATGGTATGATATGACTTGGGTACGAAGTGACTATGATTCGTGGGAAGAACTGTAGTGACGTATAGTCACTGTGACGGAAGGGCTCAAACTTAAGAATTTGTCACCCCATTATTTTTATTTTTCAACTGTGGCCCACTGATAGCGGTTTTGAGCCTTTTAAAAATATGGCTGAAAGCTTATTTTGTTGCATGTAAACATATTTTAAGTGCACAAATGTTAAATACTGACATATAATATAGACGAGATGTCAGTGCCATTAAGGTCAAGCCCAATGATCGACTTCAGAATCACTAGAATGTTATTCTTGGATTCATGTTGTAGGTTGCATGGATCTGCTTAATGTAGAGCCACCGAAAATCCGCGTTTGACAGAGGCAAATTCCGTGATTTTCCGCGTTTGTGAAAAATTGCAATTTCCGTGCTTTTCTGTGCAATAATAGTAATTTACGGGATTTTCCGTGCGGTAAGAAACCGGTAATTCCGCAATGAACCCATCATTAACGTCAAAACGGCAATTTCTGTGATTTATACATTCAAGTGCGGACACAAACTATACTATATATTAAAACAAAGAAAACAACTTAATAACCATAGCTGAAAACAAAAATGGCTTGAAGCTATTTCACAAATCTCACCGTGGTGACTATCTGTCAAACAAACTCACATCTGTAGATTAACCGCACATCAGCGATCCTTCCCGGTAATCTTTTTTATTATGTATCGCGTGCTCGGACTAGTCACAAATATGTTTATAAAAAGTAGTGACTCCTCACCCCTACCCCCCGGATTTTGATTAGGATACGACACTAATGGGCTAAATAACGGTTAACGGGGCTACGGTTACATTTCGGTTAATACCATTATTCTCGGAAACCGAAAGTGACCGAACCTTTATGATGTGCTACGTGTCGTTGCGTTCAGTATATTTTAAGTTACCAGTCAAGTAAGAAAGCACGAGGTTATTTCAATGAATAAGAAGTCAAACGGTCTCTTATTTATCGACAGAAGTACGATTTTGAAAAATAAATTGTAAAAACAACCGAAATATTGACAATTTTGACCAGAAAAACATGTTTTCCGTGTTTTTCCGCGGAAAATGGGAATTCCATTTTCAACGGCCGATTCCGTGATTTCCACGGGTTTTCTGCAATCGCAGATTTTCGGTGGCTCTATTAATGTTAATACATTAAAAATTTTGAACCGAGTGAAATTAAGATGCTTGTATATTCTTAGCGAATGCAAAAATGTGAAATGTCACAAAAGTTGATGATATTATTCTTGATCATTTTAGAAGTAAACATTGTCTTTACATATATCATATTTCTTTTTTAACATTGCAGGTAAAAAAGATGTTTTCATTTCTATGCCCACTGGAGCAGGCAAGTCCTTGTGCTACCAGCTTCCAGCAGTTTTGGCTCAAGGTATTGCTGTGGTTGTCTCCCCCTTGATAGCTCTCATGCATGACCAGCTGGAGCAGCTAGAATCCATTAATGTGCCTTCAGAGACTCTCAACTCCAAGATGACCGTCTCCGAGAGGAAACGAGTCTTAGATGATCTCAATTCTGGGTCTCCAAAGACGAAAATGTTGTATGTGACTCCCGAACAAGTGGCAACCGACTTCTTTCAAGGTCTTGCCACCAAGCTGCAAGAAAGAAAACTGATTTCATATTTTGTTGTTGATGAAGCTCATTGTGTGTCCCAGTGGGGACATGATTTCCGTCCCGACTATCTGAAACTGGGCAAGCTGAACAAACGACTTTCTGGTGTACCCTGCATAGCATTGACTGCCACTGCCACAGCAAAGGTAGTTGATGACGTCGTCAAACAACTCAAGTTGAAGGAACCAGTCGCAAAGTTCCGCGCCAGCTGTTTCCGTAGCAACCTCTTCTACGATGTTCTGTTGAAGGACATGTTGCCCGATTCCTACATAGACCTCATGGATTTTGCCAAGAAAGCTCTCTGTTGGGATCCAGAGGAAGATGGGAATGTAGAAAACTGGGTAAACATATGCTTTGAGATTAGATCTGTAGAATTTAGAAATGTGAGGCAATATTTTGTTTCTAAAATAATTACCACGGTAGCCAATTGCTTTTTTTATTTTAATTTTTTTTAATACTTGTGTTCAAAGTTTCTACAACACCTAGTATTTGGCTAATAAAAGTTAATTTTAATTAGCCACTTTTAAATAATTTTGAATGAAACACTCTTTCTCGGCTGAACTGCAACAGTTGCTAATTAGTTTAAATTTATTAGCAACTGGGTCATTGCATCTCAAATAAAATAAAATGTATGTAACAATTCGCAGTGCAGTTCTGAACAAAATCTACCTATGATGTAGCAACCACTAAACAATGTATTAAAGGGACATTCCGGAGTTTGCTGCGGTCTTTAAGATGTTATCGACTAACAGAGACTTTTTGACGACTGTAATTGCATATCAAATATATTTTCCTTCATAAAATATTAGTGGCTTTATATTAAACGTTTTTCTGATCGTTCTAATAAGTTAATTTTCATTTTTTATTTATTATTTGTTTTACTTTTATTTTTTCGTATAATGTACAAAATTATTTGAAGACGAAATCCAGTTTGGGCTTCTTATAAATATTAAGACGACCAGAAACACATTAAATATACAGACATTGATATTCTAAACAAGAAAATATATTTAATATGTAAGTTTAATCGTAGAAATATTTTATTAGTCGGAAACATCTTACAATGTAGCAAACTTGAGAATGTCACTTTAAAACATGGTTAATGTACATTGCTTGACGGAAGTGGATAAACACATTTTATTTGTACGTATTTTCATGGGATGAG
The DNA here is from genome assembly GCA_016106625.1 of Dracogyra subfuscus. Taxonomy (NCBI): domain Eukaryota; kingdom Metazoa; phylum Mollusca; class Gastropoda; order Neomphalida; family Peltospiridae; genus Dracogyra; species Dracogyra subfuscus. Next base: position 8,866 of record JAECMU010028299.1, on the reverse strand, counting down.
TTTTGCTGTGATATAATAAATTGTATTTTCACAGGATGAGTTTGGATGTGGTATTGTTTACTGTCGTACAAGAAATGGGTGTGGGGAGCTAGCATATCAGCTGTCAAAGCTAGGACTACCTGCAAAGGCTTACCACGCTGGTTTAAAAACTGCTGAGCGAAGCACAATTCAGAGTGACTGGATGGAGGGTCGAGTACCTGTGATAGTGGCCACCATTAGTTTTGGAATGGGAGTCGACAAGTCAAATGTCAGGTTCGGCTTTCTCAAGTCTTTGAGATACACTTTAAAACTTTTATAGTCAAATAGGTATACATTTATAGTTAAAGCTGCATTGTCTGGTTTCAATCGTATACAGTGACAGTCAAGTTCTAAGTTCAAATACAAGCACAACTGCACTTTTAATTCACTCGTGAATTGTCGTCATCAATGCATATCGTCAAATGCTTACTAGCCAGTTAGAACAATGTTCGCAATTTTGTAATACCGTACGAATTCTAGCAGTCACTTCCTCGCAGCCAATTACGTTAGCAGCAGACACGCATGGCGACGTTCTAAACCCCGGACTCGTACGCCTTTTATAATGCGTGTTGTGGTGTAATTTATACGAAACTAGTTGAACATCCTATATTTCCATAGTACAGAAGGATTTATAAAGTGATACTTCACATATTATAAAAGTGCTTAATAAAATGGTTAAGTTGTATTTATACGGATATTAGTAACATTGCTAACAATAAGACTGTGAAAATTAGTCTTGGTTGTTATTTTCTTTTTGTGTTGTTTTTATATGAAGATACTCTTTAAAACTCTTCGGTTGTAGTGAATAATACAAATTAGCATAGAAGTGTGAAATACAGGTAGCAATCGAAAGGCGTACAAGTCCGATGTTATAACGTCGACATAAGTGCTGAACTTAGCTGCTATCGTAATTGTCTGCTAGGAATTGACTGCTCGGTTTTTGTAATGCAACAATAGCCGAACCGTACTATTTTTAGTCCAGTGGGGGCCCGCCAAAAGTGTCCTACTTTCAAAATTCTGGGTTTATTTTTAACTTGGAATAGCATGTAGTGAAACCAATTAAGACTGGGTTGTCTTATATGCACCAAACGTAATGGGATTTTCTGTTCTATATGCTTAAATAATTAAAATATTCCAGACAGTGCCGCTTTAAATAGATATACAGGCATGACAATGCCTGGGTATAGTAAGTGCTTTATTATTTTACAAAATCTATATTGGTAGAGATACAAACATGTACACACGGTGAAACCTCTCTGTAAACTGGAATTCTCTCAATAGTCCCTTTTTAAATATCTGTGTAGAAGAGAACCTTTCTAAACAGGATACCTCTTAAAACTGGACGTTCACTTGGTCGCAATGATGTTATATATGTATAACATTTATTCCCAATAAATGATGTTCATCATACAAATTCAGCCAACATTTTGTGTGACACATTCAACCAACATTTTGTGCGACACATTCATTCAGCCAACACTTTGTGCAACAAAATTTAGTTAATAATCTTTAAAAATGTCACACAGTAATATGCATGTTAAATTCTTCTACATTTTGCAGATGAAGTAGGAGAAGTTAAACTTACACTCTGATTATAATTTATAAAGTTAAAGGTTCGTGGTGAAATGTTTTGCTTTTTAATAAATAAAAAAATGTGTAATCACATTTTTGATTTTACTATTTGGTTACACTAATGACTGCTATCTCCAGTATTTTTATTTTTTAATTGTAAACATGTAATGGTTTGTGTCTGTTAAAAAAATACCATGCTTGCTGTTTTAGATTTGTAGCTCACTGGACGCTGCCGACATCAATGGCCGGCTACTACCAGGAATCAGGTAGAGCAGGACGAGACGGGAAGCTGTCTTTTTGTCGACTGTATTACTCTCGCAAAGAGCGCGACACTGTAGCATTCCTCATTAAAACTGATATGCGAAGACCAAAGGTAATAACGATGATCGGATTTCATTGTGAATAATGAAAATTTATTTTACATATGATAATCTTTATTTCTTGTTATGAAACATATCTTTTAAAATGATTGTTCAGTTTTGATACAGATCAAACATATACTATATGCATGCAGATTCTGTACTGTTTGTCTTTCTCTCTCTCTCTTTTTCTCTTCCTCACTCTCTCTTTCTATCTTTATCTTCCCCCCTCTCTCTCCAGTTGGGAATCCTATAGTTTCTAAAGTATAAATTTGTTTGCCGGTACTACATTTGTGGGAGCTGTTTTTTAAATTGGTACGGCTTGTTTTGTTACTGGTTATGTTAAAACTCAAATCTGTATTATTTGTTATATGATTTGTGTAATCCAAAATGTTTCTTGTTTATTTCAGAAAAACAAAAATAAAGCTGAGATACAGGCCAAAACTTGCACAGCAGGATTTGATGCTCTGGTGAAATTTGCAGAAGAATTAAAGTAATTTAGTAAATTATTCAGTGCTTTTTATTAGTTACCGTAGCTAATGCTCATATTATATCAAAAAATTGTTGGCATATGTAATGTTGGTTTTGTTAATTGCTTAATTTCTTTAAGCTGTACAATGTTTTTGTTGGTTTACTTAAAGAAAACAAAGTTTACCAATAAAAATAATGTCAAAAGTTGATTTATAGTCAATAGCGAAGCACACATCCGTTGATTAGCTGTACATACAGTAAAACAAGAAACAACAAGAAGTATTTTAAAGACTATATATGTGGCAACCTGTAGTCAGCGGCCACCTGTCTTTAGCGGCCACTATTATCTACTCCCTTGTGTGACCACGACAGGTTTGACTGTATTAGGAAATAAAATGACGTTTATACTTGTGCAAACATTAGGATGATAAAACACATAATATACAGACACTGATATTTGAAGCATAAAAGAAATACATTTTAAACATAATAATCAATAAAGTTTCTCTTTTGGTCAACATCTTAACAATGGCAGCAAATGCAAAAACAGTCCCTAGAAATATTTTGGGTAAAATTTGATAATAACACTAACACAGGACAGTCCCTTTAAATTTGGGTAAGAAATCACCATGAACATTATCTGTATTCTCAGTTTAGACATATCTTATCTACAGTGATATGTTGTAATGACTACACGTCAAATATTTTCTGTTTTCAGATGCCGACACTGGAGTATTGCCGATTACTTTGGTGACGAGAAGCCGGATTGTAACAAGAACTGTGATGTCTGTGCGGACATCAAGCAGGTGGAGCTGAACATGTTAAATCTACAGCGAGGGTCGTTCGGCAGTGCGGGCCAGCAGGCCGGGAGGGGTGTCTACCTCGTCCAGGAGGTCGACAATGACCCGGATATGTATGGAGGAGGACGTAGGGGAGCCAAGATGTGAGTTGGCTGTTTTAGAAGACATGGGGTTTTATCTGTAGTGAGGACATTGTAGAAAAAATGAGAAGTTATATCTGCAGTCATGACATCGTGGAAGGCATGACAACTTATATCAATAGTGGGGGCAGGATTTAGCTCAGTCGGTTGAGTGCTCGCTTGAGGTGCTTGCGTCCCAGGATTGAACCACCTCGGTGGATCCATTCAACTGATTGTTTTTTTCTTCTCATTCCAACCAGTGCATCACAACTGGACAACTGGCCTGGTACTTGTAAAACGTTTTAAAGAGTCTAGACTTGAGACTGGTTAAAGTCTGAGACGTGATGCAGTCTGGACTCAAAAAGTGTTTGTAAAAGATCCTTTGCCTCATTTGGAAAGATGTAGCAGGTTTCCCTTGATTCAGAATGACTGAATGTTTGACATCAATCATTTCTTTTCACATTACCAGTCCTCAAACA
>JAECMU010028269.1:4646-25700 GCA_016106625.1 Dracogyra subfuscus | reverse complement strand
CGCAACAGTGGTTGCACATTATAAGGTTTCTGTAAGATAGTTTCTTTTTCAGAAACTTCACTGTAAGAGGTGGCAAACCAAGGAAAAAGAAACCATCGCATTATCCATGTTGAGGGCAAAACATTCTATTCCAGGTGCATCTCAGTCACTTTTACATTCAAAATGGACACATAAACAAGCACAAATGGTATGTGTTTGTTCTGCAGTGAAGGGTCAAGAAGCAAACGCCATCATTGATATTTTGGGGCATCACTTGCCCTGTAGAACTGCAATAAAGATTCTCATATCATCAAAGGATTTATGGTCTCTCTTATCCACGCTAGCAACTTTCAAAATCGGACTTATGATTTTTACTCTTTTGTGGATGCAGTAGTGCTCATTTCAAATGCCACGTGTATTGATGATGTAATGTTTTTTTTCTTTCTAGTGGAGTTAATCTAATGCCCATTAATTAATTTATTTATTTATTAAACATTTTTTGGTTTGACGCACTCAACACATTGTATTTATGGTTATATCGGCGTCGGACATATGGTTATGTCGAGAAAAAAAACCCAGTGGTTAGCTGACGGGGATCGATCCTAGACCGACCGCGCATCAGGCGGGCACTGTACCACTGGGCTATGCTGCCAGCTAAATTAACACAGCGAAAATAGTTACTTCGCTAATTTATAATAGGCTGCAAATAGTGTCAGGTTTCAGAACGAATTTATTTATTTATTATTATTATTTTTTGTTTTGTTTTTGTTTAACGACGCACTCAACACATTATAAGAACGGTTTTATCGGCGTCGGACATATGGTTATGTCGAGAAAAAAACCCCAGTGGTTAGCTGACGGGGATCGATCCTAGACAGACCGCGCATCAGGCGGGCACTGTACCACTGGGCTATGCTGCCCGGTAAATTAACACAGCGAAAATAGTTACTTCGCTAATTTATAATAGGTTGCAAATAGTGTCAGGTTTCAGAACGAATTTATTTATTTATTATTATTATTATTTGTTTTGTTTTTGTTTAACGACGCACTCAACACATATCGGCGTCGGACATATGGTTATGTCGAGAAAAAACCCGTTGTTAGCTGACGGGGATCGATCCTAGACCGACCGCGCATCAGGCGGGCACTGTACCACTAGGCTATAATTATAATATTCTGTACGTTAAGAAATAATTATTTAGAAAGTATTCTTAATTGGCTGTTTTACAAATAATGATTATGAAATAACGAATATTTGCAACCTATTTCCGGGTTCATTATGGTGGACTGGGTATAACGAAGATACACAGATAATGACGTCATGTACCAGCAGACACGTAGGTAGTCAGTCACGTGGTACACTTCCACCCGTATAAAAGAGGCGGAGCACAGAGCTCTTGCGGGCTTGTGGATTCCCAAAGTCCGAACACAGGACGGAACTTTGAACCAGCAGGAATGGAATAGTCGCCAGTACACAAGGAAATGGAATGCAGATATGCATAGGAAATAAACAATTCATCTGTTATACAAAAAGGACGCAAAAGAGCGCATAGTTAAAATTGGCGCAAAAGGACGCACGGTGCATAGGAGCACAGTATGAATACAAGTAAAAGGAATTTTAGCAAACTACCTAATTGATAGTGATACTTAGTGATAAATTCCAATAAGTCTATGTGACGTTGCGACCATGTACGCTACATCACTTTGGTTACACTGTGAGCAGACCAGATAGGAAGTACAGAAATAGGGACTTCTCACTATCGGGCTGGATGCTGATGTGCACAATATAATAGATGTACCTAGGGAGTTGCAGACTGCTGATTATGCTTGGACAGAGTGCTTGGTTGTGCTGTACTTCTGATCAAGACGAGGACTTGTAGTTCGTCTACCGGAGACACACGGGATAAAGGGCTCTCTGCCAAAGAAACCATAACGAGTTTCTCCCCGTCAGTTCCCCGACATGAACACTATTCATCGCCTTATCCAGTGATAACTGTGACTCCAGACAGACTACTTAACCCCCGGACCAGGACTAGACCAGTGTATACCTGACTGTGTATAGTACCGGTTATTGAAGACAGTTATTCGAGTTTCTTCTGTTTGCAAGTTAAAGTGCCAGCGTACATTTCCGTGTACGTTACTGATGTTGTTTGTTGTTAACATTGTTCGAGTTGCTACCGTTGATTTAGGAGTAGCACCTTCCACTTGTGCCAGTGAACATGTTTGTGTGTTATACAAGACTGGACATCCTACTGTGTATTCGGAAATTGGACCATACCTTCTCTAAGACCATGAAAAGAACGTCTCTAACTCGGCTACGATTATCCATCTCTGGCTACGATTATCCATCTCTGGCGGAGTTTCTCCGAAACACAATTGTTCGTGATACACGATACCACTTTTACATGATTGGCATGATTCTGCAAATAATGTTTTGATTGGTGAACATGAGCTCAAACTGGCTGCTGTTAGATCTGTATGTAATAGTGGAGATAATTTTAAATAGATTGGAACATGGACAACACCCATCCACGTATATAATCTGGTGATTCACATAAGGAGACGAAAGAAACAAGAATCATATGTGAAGACGAAAGAAACAAGAATCATAAAGGACAACTCCGATCTTGAAATTTGTTACCCTGAATAAAAGGGGTCACGAATCCTTTTGACAATAACGAGTCACATAAGAATCTTTATTACATGTCCACAGGACAAGTGATGCCCCAAAATATCAAGGATGTCATTTGCCCCTTGACTCATTCCCACAGACCATATATTTACTATACACTTAAATATTGGAAATTCCGACAAAATTGTCCGATCACAAAATTCATGCCATAATATATACTGAACTGCAAAAAAAGAAAAAAATAAGAAAATAAGAACACAAAATTGATATATATATATATATACATACATACACTGATCAGCATTGAAAACGCACCACGAAAAAAATAATTTCGAAAATACCTCCATAATAAATATTTATATATGAACAGCAATAGACGGATGATTCATAATGACAAAAAAAACAAAACAGAAAAAAAATAATCATCGATTAGCTTTATTGCATGGAATCGCAATGAAAAGTCAGTAGTGTATATGACCACCATCTGCAGCAACAAAACCATGCAACATCTTCTCACTGGCCAATAGTCTCCGAACAATGTTTTTGGGGATAGAATTCCATTCATGCTCTAAGGTTATTCATTTGTGGACTACGTGTGATGCGTTGGTCAAGGTAATCTCACAGATCCTCTATTGGCGATAAATCAGGCAACAGTGCTGGCCATTCAAGCAATGGGACATTATTGTTCAGTCGATACTTAAAATGTGCTGTGTGCATTCAGGCATGGTCTTGCTGAAATGTGTGCATATCCTGATGCTGATGACAAGACAGTCATTGTGGTAATGTTCTCCACTTCATGTACACCCGCAATTGACTATCAGCATTCCTTAAATGGAAACGGGATTCGTCAGAGAATAGCACACCATGCCAAAGTTGAAATCTCCAATGCCGAATCCTACCTGTACCGGTCAAACGTCGACGCTCATTTCTATGACAATCAGTCAGCATAGGTCCAACATATGGTCATTGAGCACGCAGCCCCGCAGATCAGACGGCGACACACAGTATCTGTGCAGATAACCAATAACCGACCTTGAACAGTTGGTGCAGTACTGGCAGCTGGCAGCATTTCATCACGAATATGAGGCAAACAATATGGCCATCTCATCTTTTAGTGATTGTTGAATGGTGGCATCAAAACCAATGTGCGAGGACTACTCGAAATGCCGACTTCAAGCATGTCCAAGACACGTTCGCGTTCCTCACTGTCAGCCTTGCCATCACATGTTTAACATTTCTTAAAAGACTTACTTCAGAAAAGAAAGTTGACTTATCAGAGACCATTTTTTTTATAGCTCCAATCAGCGTGATTTACATATTAGATTTACGTTTTTCATGCTATGCATGCAATTCGGCTTGTGTTGATACATCAGATGGAAGACCAAGAGTTTGGCGAAGACGCAACGGATGCTATAGTGATGTCTATCGCAGAAAGGAACGCATGGGGAGGAGAAAACGTCATGATGTGGGGCGACATTGCACTGAATAATCGAATTGCAGAGATGCCAACCCTAGTTTGAATGTCATAGGAATCCAAATCCCATGTTTCAGCAACACAATCCCTTCAGCAAAACATAACACTGGTCCTGCATCCATCTTGTAGCCTGGATCTAAATCCTAGAGACCAACTACATCTCCAAGTATCCAGCAGGTATGGAATAAAATTCCTATAATCTTTATAAACAGATTAATCAACTATGTACAGATGTCGTACTGGGATTGATGCAGTAGATGGGCACACAGTGACATTCTACAAGAGTTCATGCATAATAATGCAATTAATCTTGAAAATCGACATGACAATGTTAATAATAATGTAATGATTCTATATCTCTTCATGAAAAATCAGTATACATGTCCGAAATAGTTAACAAAACAAGAGAAACGTTTTACCAAAAATTAGCCAGATTTTAAGCGCCAGTCCAAAATGATGACCAAACGAAAATATTGTTTGAAATTTTATGAATTGATAGTATAGACCAGTAGCGTTAATATAGTCTTTTAAATATGTGTAATTAACTGAACTAGACATTTTAGTTATTATCACTACCCCATATTCCTCCATGGCAGATTTAAACACTAATTAAAAAGATAATTTATAAACATCAGAATTGATTTTGCAACCAAGAACAGCCATTGCATAAACAACATGTATCGGGGTATTCAAAAATATCCTCTTGGACCTTTTCGGCCAAACAAACACCCGCTAGCTCTTGAGCTACTATCAGGCCATCAGCTAACCAATAATCACGATAATTGCGTCATAGCAGCCGAATACGGAAACTAGCTCAGCACTTACCTTATTTTAATTGTACATATTCATGTTCTGCCGCACTATAACTAGTTACGCCCTTGGTCTAACCACAGGCAAGTTCAAAAGAACCAGCATCAAAACGTGGTACATTATTAACAAATGTTTGAAATTTATTTATAAGATTGTCAGTTACTTCTTTTAGGTTTATCTGGGTGTAATTCAACTTCTGTTACATTCATTACAATTTAAAGCCATCTCATTGTTTTAGGCACCTGGATGAATGTAAAAAATGACGTTATTATGGAAAGTCACATCTGATTTTCAGTCACACACTCAAAGTGAGCAAAAGCTGTTTGAAAACGTTTGTACTTTGGCATCTTCTTGGACATCTCCAGTCTATCCTAAATGTTGGCTCTCTCACACCGTTTTCCGCATACATTGACAAGATTCAGCGAGCTGAAATGTGCTTTTCCAAATCTTCTATTTCTGAAGCAGAGAACTAAAAACAATTGACGTTGTGCAAGTGTATTTTAAGCCGAACGTAAATATTTGACGTTATGATGTCAACATGCTGAAAAACTGTTATTGGTGACAGTTTTTGTTCCAAAGCGGGATGGCACACATGGAAAAGATATGTTTGTGCTATAAGATAGAAATGTGCCATGGGGTTCTACTGCACTAGCCTATCACAGATACAATGTTGGCCCGAATGTTTGAAATCAAGAAAACAACACAGACATTCATTTTTTCTTTACTTTAAACGTGTGGAAATGGAAAACAATCATATCAAATCACGATATGGATAATAAAAAATACAACTGAGCAATTACATTTTGAACAATCACTCTCTACATGGGGGAAAAAACTATATATATTTGGAACACAATGTAAGACAAACAAATGACAAGCTGATCCTAGCAGTAGAAGCAATTTATAAATTTGTCTGCTTTCTGTAAAATAATATTAATTTATTTTATTAAAATTAATACATCTATGTTACTTATAAAGAAGAAGAATGAAATAAACGGCAAACAAACCAGCTTAGTTATTACTATTTGCTGTAAGCTTGCTGAGAATATACAAGTAAGACAGACCATCAAGACATTTTCATCCAATCATGATAATGTACATATTATTAGACTAGCAATACCAGCTCAAGACCTTCAGTCAGGTAATGACAGTGACCTAATTCAGTTAAAAGTTTCATCATTATTCCAAAAGAATCCGATACATTTGAAAATATGCAATTAATTACCTAACTTGAAAATGCTACTGGTTATTTGCAGTTACTTGTTCACATACATACTAATTAACTGAAAAAATAATTTATCTTATTATTAGAACGTTTGGTCGATATAACATTTAAATTAATAATCAGTATGTAAAATAAGTTTCAATAACCAAAATAGGTGACGTAACCGCTACGCTACTAAGGCCCTTGTATACATAATTAAGCTAGGAGCAGGCTGATATGTCAATTCTCGTTATATAACTGGTGAGGTTGTGATATGTACTGTCCCGTTTATGGTATGCCGCTATAAAACATTCTTTACTGCCCACTGCTGTTGACTTTAACCAGATGACCATAATTAAAATCTGTGTTCATCATTAAATTAAACATTCCTTCCTTCCCAATTGAGATAGATACATGATAAAAGCCACTAATCAATGACACTCAACTTTGGTTTCTCTATAAAGCATGTCTTGATGACAGTAAAGTTCTACCGGCCTCGATGGCGTGGTTAAGCCACAAGACATAAGGCTGGTAGGTACAGAGTTCGAAGCCCAGTACCAGCTCCCACCCAGTGCGAGTTTTACAGATTCAGTGGGCAAGACCACTACACCCTCTTTTCTCTAACAACTAACCCTCTTTTCTCTAACAACTAACCCACTCACTCTCTCTAACAACTAACTCACTGCCATGGACAGACAGACCAGATAGCTGAAGTATGCCCAGAACAGCATGCTTGAACCTTAATTGGATATAAGAATGAACATCATTCAAAATAAAATGAAAAAAGTAAGGTTCTTTAGGGCATACAAATTGCACAATGTTCAGACTGGACTGAGTAAATAGAAGATGGGATATTTACTTATTGTAAATTAGTCTTGTAAAATCAGTTTGTTTTTACCATCCTATTCCCAACAATCTTAAAGCTGTGAAACAAAGTTAAAAATATCCGTCATTCTGCCCTGGGTTTTGGGGGGACATGGGTCACTTAGTTTTGGTAGTTTTAAAATTAAAATGAACCTCTGCATATCAAAACACTTGCCACAGAAACGGTAACTGTGATACCGTTACGTCCAGTGAATATATCATAAACTAAACCATCTATGTATGGTATTTTTCTATTACTGTCTACAATCAGTCAACGAAGGATCCACGCAACCTAAACTAATGAAACGTGTACAATTTCAATCAGAAAGGTTAACCTGTTAACCTGTACAAAAAAAACAAAACAATCCAGTAGCTTGTTGAAACTGAAATAAAATAATTTTCTGGATCACAAACTCATCTGTAATTCTATGAATACAAATGTAATTTCTCTTTTTCAAAACACGGGGACTAAAGAAAAACAAAACGTGCTTCATGACTAAAAGTACTCCATGCTTTTACATGACACATCTTCAATACAAGTTTTTAAAAAATAATGTGTGTATTTGACTGGGTTTAAAAAGACTGTCATCAGTTAGCTCTTGAAAAAACAATACTATCACATTTTAGCACTAATTAACGAAAAACGTAGTATTACTCTTTTGGCACCAATTCACTTAGCAGACTGGGATTACTTTGTCATCGAAACTTACCGCAAATTTCCTCTATACTAGACAATCAAGATTTAAACAAAACAACAGAAGATACAGTGAACACATAGGCATTTAAATAACTGCTAACTTGCGAGATAGGAAAAAGTGGCAAGAAGTCACATGATCTTAGAAATTCTAGCACCATGATATCCAATAGAAAGCTTTGTCATAATATAAATGACAGTGCTTACACCTCTACTGAAAATATGAATCTACACATGTTTTATAAGCATGGGCCCATACCTTCATTATTTATGAAAATGGTAATTCTGGAATCAATACATACATGTATGATAACATTTGCACAGTATTTTTACTAACTCAAAAACAAAAACAAAACAGCTCCAGACATTCAAGTCACATTACAAAAGATACAAGTATACATACACATACAAACATATATACATTTCTATACTTCATACATGATAATCATGATATATTGGTAGGATTCATTAGCAAATAATGCACAACGTAACAAAAACATTATTGTCGATATTTTAGCATTTTCCATTCAGTTTTGTTAAGATTAAGCATACATTTGGCACTAATTTGTACTATATGTCAAGTTTATAAAACATGTTTCACTCTTGAAATTCCATGCACTGAATATTCCAGTACCTTTTAGGAGCTGTTTTCTAGAATCTTTCAGATGGCTGCTACGTTTTAGTTATTTGTAGGATGTTCCAGTGCTTTCTAGAATGTTCCAGTGTTGCCCCCAGAAGGTGTATATATAGACCTACATTTCAAGATTCAAGAAAACTAAAAATCTACATATCACATTTCCAGATATTCCATCATATATTGCTCCAGTTCCACACACCGAAGAATTGTCTCCAGAGACCATCTGCTAAAGATTTAGAGAATGAAGGTGAAAATTTTGAATCTGAATCTGAACAATCTTACATTGGTCATACGGACAAAGAAAAGAACCACACTTTCCAAACCAGCAGGAACTGGACGATTTGATTCGAGATCTCGGGCTGACAAGTCTAATGCAAAGCTTCTAACATCAATGATCTGGTGGAACCTTTTGGATATTAGTTGTCTAATTACAGCTGCTAAGAAGACATTAAAGGTTCTCAAAATATGTTTCGGTGAAAGATGATTTGTGTTTCTGTAATCACATTGAGAACTTGTTTTAAAGAATTGGGTACTGGTCGTGAACCAAAGTCCCGGAGTCTTAAATGGTACAAATGGCAGGTCTGTGGCGATTTCAAAATGATTAGCATCTTAAAAGGACTCTAAGTAGGCTATACAAAACATTCTTGCTTTTAGCCTGTGGGAAAGTTGTGCTACATCTTAACACTACCGCAACGACATTAGCCTCAAAGAGAACACACTATACCAGCCCTTGGTAAAATCAGAGAAAGTCCTTATACCTCCACTTCATATCGAACTTGGGCTTGTCAAACAGTTTGTGAAAGCACCGAATAAAGAAGGCAAAGCTTTCAAATACATTTCAAACATGTTTCCAATCTGTCAAAAGCAAAAACTGAAAGTTGTATTTTCATGGACCATATGTTCGCACAATGCTTTAGGCACAAGAATTTGAAGAAAAAACTGACATCAAAGGAACAAAACGCGTGAAGCTTGTTAAGAAAAGTGTTTGAAAATTTCCTTGGGAATAACAAAAGTGGGAATTAATTACAGTTAATAGAAACGTTGATAAAGACTTATGAAAAACGTGTATGCCAGATGTCTTTGAAATGGCTTTTCCTCCATTCTCACCTACATTTCTTCAGTGAAAATAAGTGACAAACACTGCGAAAGATTTCACCAAGATAATGGGACTTCAACAAATGTCATGATGTTTGACCATCTGTAAGTGATAATCATGTCATCGTCTAAAAGTTAAAAAAAATGTTCATGGTTTATATGTAATCTTTGTCACTGATTTACACCTGTATAGTAAATGTGCAGAATATCTATGTAATATTTGTGTTAATAAATACCATTAAAACATCCATCGATATAGTGTTCTGTACATGTCTTTTAGAGCGAAAAATCTCATAAATTTGTCAAACATTTCCTGAAAATAGTGAAAGTGAGATTCTGTGACTAAAACACTCTAGAAGTATTGACATTTTTGTAATCCATACACTTTAACTAATCATAATCAACACAAAAAATGACGTAACTAAGAACTTTAAAATTTCTGTTACATTGCATAATTTATAATTTACTATATGCATCTTTTAACAAGTACTATATACCAAGAGAATGAAATATGACTTTTTTAAACCAAAAAACATTTGCAAGTAGAAACATAACTATACACATACACAAACAAAGTGGAGACCATCATTCTTGAATGATTGTATGCTCATCTCTTTATTCACCAATGTTAAGATAGTAAAAAAACAAAAATGCACATGCACTGTGATAACCATCTACAGGTATGTGTACAACTATAAACCAAGTTTCATTAATTTAAACGCTAAGATTGAGCTCAGCACAAAAGTTTACGTCATTGTTACTGTTGCAGAGAAATACCTAAGGAGAGAGAAAAATTGAAGATAGATAAAGCAAATTATTTTCTACAATCACAATTTAGGAAAAACAAGTAATATAAATGTACATGTATAATACAAGTACATGCACTATGGTATTTTCTAACCGACTTTATTAACATTAAACAAAACACTATAAATGTCATATTTTAATGTCTCTAAAAACATTTTTATTTTTTAGTTAAAGCCATTATTGTATGTCAGTAATCGTAGGCCCGCTAATTTGCTGCAAAACGCGATTGATCCTTATGAAATTGTATTGGGTAAATTGTGGGTTTTTTTGTTTTTGTTTAATTATCAAAACACCATATACGCCAACCAACAATTTTTTGTTTACTGAAAATTAATGCATTGCGTTTGGAGCCTGAACTCTTCGTATATGAACAAAAAGAGAAACTTCCAATTTGTACATATATAATTTTATTACACAACAAATACTATAGGTAGTATTAGCCTCGAGTTGTATTATCAGGATTCATGAATTTTATTGATTATTTCTGCACTGTTAATAGTCGACAACGTGAAACAATTTGCACGTGTAGCATTCAGTCATTTGTTTTACTTGTCTTAATGACAATGTTGTCAAGTGAACGAAAAACTTCAAAATTTTAAAAACAACGTGTTTTTTTTACATTGTAACATTTTTAGTATGCCAAGAATACCCAATCATCCCATCCCACCCACTATTAGCCTAACGTCAACGAACTTCGTCAAGCGCTCATTCAGGAATGGAACAATTTTACACAGGCAGAAATCAACACTTTAGTCAATTCTTTGCACCTGCGATGCACTGCAGTGGTCAATTCAAGAGGTGGTCATACCCTTTATTAAGTGGGTGCTTTCGTTTTTAAACCACTACCACACTTGGTCAAAATTTCTGCCAGTTTCTTTTAACCTATGGCCATGATTTTTGCACCAAACGATGAATCATGGAACATTCTTTAAACGCATATATAACAATTATTCCCCTGGTTTGTTTTCATCAAGTTATGTTAAGCAAAGTTAGCGGAGGTTTCTTATTTTGTTCAGTGTATATGAACGTTTAGGATGTATTTGTGTATGTAAAGGTATGTCCTCCCACTGGTGCAAAATTAGTACTGACGTTCATGAACAAATTGGGTTATGTATATAACGCAGTGTTGGGCATCAGATACAATTTCATCATCAATCATTGATTATGATCAGTTTTGAATGTTTAATTATAATGACCATATGGTCGACTTTACCAGGAGAGACCAAACAAATAATTAATTTTACCTTTAATAATTATTTAATATCTCTTTTTTTTTCATCAAATACACACAAAAAACAAACACCAAACCCAGCATGAGGACACTAATTTCATCATCTAAACTGGAGGAACACTTAGTTAATATTCTCTGTGACAATTACAGATCTCAATCATTACATCAGAAAAAATCAACAATACAAAGATTGATTGATTATAATATAAAAAAATTAGAAGACTAGTGTTAAAACATGTTCAATTATGCTACAGCAAAAAGAAACAAACAGAATACCAGTAATATTACTACAGGAGTAGCATGTCATACCTGTATGAAAGTGAAAATAACTACTTTTGTTGTACTTAAAAAGTATCAATATAAAAATATCCATTAAGTAAGACTGGTGGTGTTATGTTTGTATGAAAGTAAGACAAATCCATCACTGTGTATATATATGACCAACAGCATGGAAAAACATGCACCTCTAAATTATTGTGATAAGCCTGTCAGTTTTATTATTAACTCAGAATGCATACGATTCAGCAATTCTGTGTTTGAAAATAATTTCAATTAAAAAAAAAGAAAAAACCCAAATCAATTATCATCTTTTCTCTTCTTTTTTTTTGAGGTGGGGGAACGGGACGAGAGCTGAGAGTAAAATATTTTGGCACTACTACATATATAGATCTATTCATAAATATTCAAATAAATAAATGTCTGATTATGAAAGAAATGTTTTATTTAACGACACACAACACATTTTATTTACGGTTATATGGCCTCAGACATATGGTTAAGGACCACACAGATTTTGAGAGGAAACCTGCTGTAGCCACTTCATGGGCTACTCTTTCTGATAAGCAGCCTTGCGGAGCACCGACTCCGGGTTTGGAGTCGGTATCTGGATTAAAAATCCCATGCCTTGACTGGGATCCAAACCAAGCACCTACCAGCCTGTTGACCGATGGCCTAATCACGCCACTGAGGCCGGTAAATGTCTGATTATTTTAATGGATGGACAGTTTGAAGTACAAGTATTATACCTTTGACCAATGACTTGATAAATTAGTATAGTCTTTCATTGTGATTTCTTAGTTCTGGGTTTACAGCAGACTATCGGAAGGTTGTGTTAAAAAGGCTATTTTAAAGATCATTTTATGAATAACTGTTGTCATGAAATATTATAATAAAGACAGTTTGGTCATTCTCCAAACTATACATGTATACTCTGGAGCCTTTTGATGCTTACAAACTAACAACTTGCATAATGTACTCGATTAACTATGCTTTAAGCATGATAATGATGATGCTTAATTGTACAATGATTAGTGTTTACTAAAAGTAATTTCTACAACCAATAAATACATTTATGACAAATGAAAAGATAATGAAGAATGTTAAGTACAACTTTTAATGTTGTTAATGAAATGCTGATGAAAGAATTAAAATAAAAGTGGAATATGAACTAAGGCTAAGTCACTGGAGGGTGCATGATGGAATGTAAGTGCTGATGCAATAATGTAAGTTACATGTGAACTGAAAGCTACAACATAAAAATACCACAGATACATTTGTATAGGTAACGATTTCTGCCAGAGAATACAATTATGAACTCTATATCATCTTAAATTAATGGATATATTTTTTTTTATAATTTTTGAAAGATGATAAGAACTGCAGTTTAAAATTTGTCAAAAGTGCATGAAATGCAGCGTCCAATTTAACCGTTGCAGCAGTGATTTTAAATAAAATAAAATTTATCTCTCAAAATTAAATAAAACAAATTATTACAACAAATGTAGTCTGCAAGTGAATACACAAATGTATTTCATGACAGTCAATTTGAAAAGACTTGCATGTACATGCAAATGTAAAATAAAGCTGTTATTGGACCAAAGTCATAAACACATTTCACATGTGAAAAACAACCACACTACATTGCATATTTTACAATATGCAGAAAGTAATACATACTGACATAAGACATTACATTATTATTCTAGACTTAACTATAGGAGACTACAATTCCACATTATATCGGAACCTTCTAAATTGGAATTCTTCAGCAGTTAAGTTGATCAGCTGATGCATCTGCCATGCTCTGTAGGAGCATGAGGTACTGGTGAGTGGCTGGATTCAATTCTGTAGTTAAGGTAACCAAGTGACCATAGAAATCACTGACTTTAACAGACAGTGATTCAGACTCTCTGACAGCTTTGAACAGAGAACGGGTGTCTTGATGGAGTCTAACCCTCTGGCTCAATGGCTGATGTTGATAACCTAAAATCAACAAGTAAATTTATATGTTCCAAGCTAGATAATGGAACTGCCAGAAGTACGTGGCAATTTTCAAGAAAAGTTTAAACTATCATTTACCAATTAACCAATAACAAACAGAAGCAGACTTAACTGTTAACAAATAGCTAAAAATGTGACAAACATACATGTACAAACACTAAATAATTTTAATGGGTATTAATGAAACAATAAATGTAAGGAGAGGGGCTGGGTCACTGAAATATCACTATTCTGAACAGAATGTCCACATTTTAGCATGAACATCTGGAAGAGAAACCTATACCATTTTTATGTGGCTTAATCTATTATAGTGAAACTCAGTAACTGTTTAACCAAGAGCAATTTTGCTTACTCTCCTTTACAACTTCTGCAAGCTTGTGCACACATTTTCACAAGCTTTAACAAATAACAATGTAATTTTAGTGTTGGGAATTCATTGGATTTTCATCACTGATCATTTGTTATCGTTTAGCACCAACTGATCAACTTTGGATTACACAATTATATAGAATTAAATAAACAAAGAGGATTTAACTTATAAAGATTAAGCATCTATTGTGTTCACTGGGATCTAGACACTATAAATGGCCAAATTTACTTTTAATGATCATGTACTGGGTAATCTTTTTTAAACATTATGTACACATGATTATGTTAATTCATCATATAAACTGGCGAAGCAATTACAGTTAAAAACATTTCCCACACAATTGATTATGAATTTTTATAATCGATTGTAACATCAGTTGAGCCAGTCCAACCAATTTTCAATTATAATCAATTATTGGTACATCACTACATAATTTGAAAAACAAAAAAACAAACAAACAAAAAAACCCACCAAAATCATCAAAACAACTGAAAGCAGAAAGTGCACAAAACTTAAATGCATCATGTTTGAAGTTTTCTACATACACACAATTTCTGCAAGTAGATAAATTGTAAGATACTACAATTTTTAGGTGTATCCTAGAAGGTTGACATTATTTAGATCAGTTTTATTAGAAAATACATATATATATATGTAAGACAACTAATGTATTTTGTTTTCAATCAAACCAGAGTGAACATATTATAATGATAATCCTTAGCCACATTTTCATCTTGGACTCTGAAGGAAGTCAATGTTCAGACTTCAAGACATGTATGATAGTGAAGTTATTGTCAGTAAATGTGTAGTTGACAATACATGTACATGTAGACGTACTAATTTTAGACTATAACAGAACAATTAATTGTATGTAGACTGCTGTAATCCTAAAAACTAATATCCCTAATTCTCATAGCTAGTAAATACCTACTATAACTAGCCCAACGGCTAGTGGAAAAAACACCTTGTCGAATGCTGCAGTTACATATTTTGTAAATTTGAGTATCCTGCCCCCTCTTTCCACCCCCAATCTAAGGATGTTTAAGCTCTATATCCCTCTTTAGGTATCATATCTGATTATTACTATTAGTAAAATTGTATTTACTTAAAGTAGTGATAATTAATTTTTAATCATGGCTAGTACGTTTTTAAAATCATGGTACCATGGTTAGTGGGTTTTTATAAAATTCTAGAAGCCCTGACAACACCAACAAAAAAAACCCACCTTACATTTCCCGCAATCTTACCTTGGGCACACCTGAGATAGCTTTGAGTTACACAATGAACAAGAAAAGCCAACTCTTCACAGCTAGAAGCTGAAAACTGTGACAAACTTCTGGCATCAACAGGATCATTTTCCTCATCTGAAGGCGACTGTGGTGGGGTCACGGGACTTTTGGGAGGAAGAGCTTCAAAGTAAGATTCTATCACATCATTGAGCGAACTAGGAAAATCTTCACAAGAAACATATGTCACGTCACAATTGTCTTCTAGAATTCTTTGAACAACTTTGAACTGTAAGAGATCACTACTAACTGATTGCAAAAAGAGTTTTTTATGATTAACATCAGGCAAATACATGTACGTGTGGACCATTTCTCCTCCTACACGCTTTGCTGCTTCTATACAACTCCTGCTAACATTGATGCCAATCTCCAGCAGTTTTTGTAAGCTTGGTAACAATTTTGGCACATACACACTATCAACATTGGCTTCTGCTGGGAGATGATTGAATTGTTGTTCTAACCTTGAGTCCCGTAATTCTTTGTATTCATCTGATGTGACTATGGTGCAAATCCACTGCACTATTTTATTCATGTTTGAAAATGCACAATCAGACGAAAGAAGCCTGTAAGCTTGGGTCTTCTTAATTTTATATGGATTTGATAATTTGATTGAACTAAGTTCTGCTTGAAAACAAGTACATACAAGATCAAGCAACAGACAAACTTTAGGATAAAGGTTTGTAGCACCGTCAGAGTTTTTGTTCATTGTTAACAAATCTAAAAGGTTTTCAATAACATCCCATTCAACTTTCAACAATGTTGGATGTTTTTGCAATATGGTGCTTAACAGTTTGCCCGATTTGAGGACAACCTTCAAGCAACTGTTGCCAAGCAGTCCTCTTTTAGTAATTTCTCGTACAATTGACTCTGTTGGTTTCAACAAGAAATCATCTACAAGTCGTAAACTGTAATCAAGAAATGCATCACCTTCTTCTAATGCTGCCTCTATTGTATTGATATGCATATCTGATAAGGATGCGGCCAGACTTTCTTCCTCAACCTCTAATTTGGGAAACATTGGTCGATTTTGTTTCAAGTTTACTTTCTTTCCTTTGTTGAAAACACTGCTAGTACAATCTAAATCTATCCGCGGTTCAGCAAAAGAAAAAAATTGTTTGATATCACATTGTTTAGATGATGCTTTCGACTGAAGTGCAGCAACACGCACGTGCCGTAGCAACCCACATTTCTTAAATGTGTGCACTGTTGTCTTTGTTGGTTCCCATTCTTCATCTGTAGTGTTTTCTGAATGACACTCTATACCTGAACTATCTGTGTTATCATCATTATTCGCACAATAATCTGATATTCCTTCTCTAGTTTGAAAGCCTGAGCACAAGCCGGAGGCTGGGCTGTTTGAGGCCGATGGAGAAGTAGAACATGTTTCTGACACAGTCACTTCATTCAGAACATCTAAAAAATGGCGATTACTTCTATCTTGTATACAACTTTTGGAGGTTACAAAATCACTTTTACGTTCTATCTGCACTTTGTTTAACAAAGCAGCAATCTTTGCCTTTGCATTTTGATCAAAAACTACTGGTTTAGAAACACTACTCAAATCAGCTGGCCCTGTCTCGGCAGATGTTACTGTACCTAAAATTGCTGCAAAGTTGTTTATTCTACATGCATTTGAATTAATTTCTGGAGACCGTGAATCAGATGCAGAATCCGTTTCATCAATATCTGGAAGGTCATCAGAGAATTCAGTTTCTGAACCAACTTCAGTCTTATGCTGATGGAAGGATGCAAAAATATTATGGTTGTTGAAGATTGACAATCTTGGTTTCTTGCATGGTGGATGCAACTTTTGGTTTTCCCTTTCTTTCTTTATCTGTGACCATGTTTTTCTTTTGGAGGTCTCCAACTTCTTAAGGCATGTCATTCTTCTTTCATTTCTGTATCGCAATGCCTTTACCTGCAAAAAAAAAAAGACGCCTTTTATTTAATAAACAAATTTCATAATCCAGTTATTTACTCAAATCACCCCTGTAAATGCCTATACTCTGAATTTCAAAACATCTTCCAAATGTGTATTTACAATATAAAATTTATTTATATAAACCAAACTGCTGGTCTTAGCCATGCTTTTTGCCACGAAATAATTTGAGGAGAAGGTATGTAATAAAAACAAAACCAACCTTAAATGCCCCATAGGTTACATGTTTGACATATTTAAAAATGGGATACTGCACTGCATGTACTTTTGATTTTTTTTCAATACCAGTTCTTTTAGAGTCTAAAAATTTTTTTACAAATATATCCATTACTTCCAAGTTTTTAGGATTCATGTACTTTTATCCTCCGTACCCTCTGGCAGAAACCCTGTTAGTATTTGTACCAATTTCTTGTGACAACAGTAGTTTAGTCAATTAACATCTTTGACAAACAGCTGCTTTGTATGTGCTCAAAACTACTGTTTGAACAAGTAATGTTGGCAGTCCGGTAGAGAAGGTATCTAGAGTAGAGGGCCAGTCTAGTGCAGGGGGATGGGGGTGGGTACCATCTAATAAGGGCATGCACCCTTGATTTCATCTTAGAAGCATTTTTATTGTCCACCTGAAATACATCAAAATTAGCACCGGATAGAGCTTAAGTACAGCTGTGATGACATGCACTCATGGATCTCCATCTTTAAAAGTGATGATTATCTGATATCAGGTGTTATGAAAGGTGAGCATATCCTGCTCCACCAGTGACAGAGTACTGCCACCACAGCTGTCAAGTCTGTCACTTCATCTAAAACAAAGAAAAAATAACAAGGGTGGAAGACTTTCACAAAACAGATGAAAAAGCATGCATTAAATTCAAAATATGGAATAGCATCAGCAATAATTTGGGTCACTGATGCATCATATTTAGTAGATATACCTCTAAATGTCTACAATGAACGGTTTTTAATGCTTTTAGAAGTCTGAACATCATAACCATGCCAGAATGATGATGACATGTTTAAAATCTGCATACAATGAGTATACCTTAAGGTATCTTAGAAGTTGTGATATGTAGACACCAAAAGCTAGAGCAGAAGTATACTGCTGGGCATAAAGAGAAAATGAACTATTACCAAATTGGAAGTCATCCAGTTTCTTACACAGCTTAGTTTGGAGAAGAAAAAAAAAATCAAATTTCACTGAAATATATGTCTGTGGTATGTGTTTGCATGCACTCTAAAACAATCTCAATATACGACTTTTCTAATGATAAATGAGATCAAGGATTTTATAAACCATGGAATGTTTTTAAAACCAAAATTTTCAGTCAGTACATTTCAATGCAGATGGATGTTAAAGAAATGCTGAAGCAAGGCTTTTGGACTGGTATGTATATTCAATGATATATAATGCACACTATTGCTTAATATCAAGTATAATCTTATTGTTAATTAATAAATTGTTAAATATGATGGCTATTGTATATTACAGGTGCAGCTATTTTGTACCATCCCAGTGAATATGCTGGTGGTTACATAGGGAATTAGTCTTAGAATTGAAGAATCAAAACCTACCTGATCTTTGTGGATGCATTGCAATGTTAAGTAATAATATCCATCCCAGTAAGCCAGCAATAAGTATATATTATTTTTCAATACAAAATATACCACCACTGTCAGTTTCAAAATAACTATTATGTTTCGACCATACATTAACCCATGTACTGACAGAATAATCAAGAGTATTTTCTTAGTTAATTGGTCCTTTCTTTCAATGCCAGAACAAAACCCCAATCATTAATCAGAATTCTGGACAAAACCCAACTCTGAAATATTTCTAAGTGCACTTCTAAGGAATAATTTTTACTAGAAATGTTGGTGTTTATTTCTAAAGAATCCTCTAATGACACATTGCAAAATAATATTTAAAAATGAAAAACTTAATACAGTAAGATCTCAAAAGATACTTGGTGTATACTTAGACCGAGTCAATGACCTGAACTGTACATATTAAAACTTTTGTCTCAAAATTGGTATCCACAATCTCACTTCTCAGAAGACTTTATACATATTTAGATGAAGCTGCTAAAACAGTGTTCTATAATGCCTATATTCTACCAGTTCTTAACTATGCTGCTATAGTCTGGGGTCAGGGTGCAAAGGAACAAACTATTCAAATTCTTAAAATGCAAAAACGGGCAACGAGAATAATTTTAAATAAACCAATATTAACTCCATCCAAGGACATGTTCAGGGAACTTAACATTTTACCTTACCCCTACAGAATAAAATACCACATCAACATCATGGTTTATAAAGCATTAAATGACACTTCCCCACAATATATCACATCCCTCAAAGCTGTAATTATAATCTAAGGTCCTCTAGCAAAGACAAACTTCAACTGCCAAGGCCTCACACTGAAACCTATAAAAAGTCCTTCAGCTACTCTGGTGTACAAATACGGAAAACAATTCCGTTGGACATTGGACAACAATCATCTGTTACAAGTTTTAAATACAATCTTAAGCTAGATCTTATGAAACTTTAGATCAATAACAGGTTTCTGTCAGTTTGAGTTCAATGGTCTCAGGTTTATATTAAGTGTATATATAGTAATTGTTGTGCTTGAATTTATTGAAAATTTATTTTCATTCTTTTTCAATGTTATATTATGTTTGTTGAGGGCCTGGTGGAAGATTAGCGAATGCTAAACCAGTCACCCTCCTTAAATAAAGTTATTATTATTATATTATAAAAGGTGTGCTCAATAGTAGACTGTTTCCCTTAATTGCTAGTTACATCACAATTGAATTGATTCGAATATAAAATCGAAATTCCGCACAAAATAACACTGAAATATTTTTAATTGCACTTCAAAGGAATGGGTTTTAACTGAAATTTTGGTTGTGTTGATTGCTAATGAATCCACTACTGACACACAGCCAAAATATGATCAGTAGTAGATGGCTTCCCTTAATTGCAATTTGCATCACAATCTGCATATAAAGGCATCAGAAAACAAACTAATTACAATATAAGTTTATATACCTACATGAAATCATTACTATCCACATGGGTTTTTTGAAGCTAATACATGAGGGTTGCATGTACACCAGGCAGTACGGATGTTAAACCTGAACAAATCAGTTTAAATCTCTATTCAAGTTTAAATTGCCTACTGTTGTAAGATTAAGAACAATTTAAATTTAGATTTAAGCATATCATTTGTTTGTTTAAGATCAGGTACAGGGGGTGGTGTGCGAGCTCTAGCCCACAAATAATTCTAAATAAAAACAAAATTACTGGTAGTAAATTTTAAGGCAAAGATGAATTTTACTTACAAGTAGGAAATTGTATTTTTGGGCATCTAGTTTCAGAGAATGATGTATTTTTCACCATTCAAAATTTATTTCCACATTCCCTCTGTGAATCCCATAAAACGTGCACAATAGCATGCCAACAAAGCAACATTAAAACATTAAAGTAGAAAATAAGCTAGGCCATTATGATAACCATTCCCATAGGACACTGTTCCACTTAACCCCACATTTTGAGTTTAGATTGTATTTGTTCTTATTTCTTGTAAATGTTTACAATACAGAAAAACTCTAATAAAGTCAAGTCATGTAGGTCTTCATTCCAGTAAAAGTGATTTCAAATATCTTTATTTTATATTATTTTATATTTTATTTAATTAATCTGGGGTGGGGGAAATCAATCTGGCCCACTTGTCGTCACTACCTGGGGGGGGGGGG